>CM042385.1:28098793-28276293 GCA_023634145.1 Thymallus thymallus | reverse complement strand
GAGGGACTGAGTATAGCAGGACAGTAGAGTGAGCTCCATATATCACCCACTGTAGTCTGCCAGGGAGAGGCTTGGGGTGCATGCTTGCTGCTGACCTTGTTTTCATGTATGCGCATGTGTGTGTGTGTGTGTGTGTGTGTTTGATGCTTCTGTGTCGGAGTCTGTGTGATGCATAGCATCTCAGTGTGCTCAAATTTGTCTCGGTATGCATTTGCTTGATTTTGTGTCTGTGTGCGCTTGTATATACAGTAAATATGCATGTGTTTGTGTGGATGTGCATGTGTGTGCGGTGTGTAGGAATGGGCCAGTGCTACCAGTCCTATGGGGCTATCTGAATGTTCCTTCTCATATTGAATAGGGGTTAGCCTAATGAAATGGCTTTCTCATTTAACAAGATGTGGATAGAGAATGGGCCGGGCTGCAGTGATAGAAACTTGTGATGCATTACTCGTACCGTATTCCCAGAGCCCTGGTCAAAAGTAGTGCACTATCAAGGGGATAGGGTGCCATTTGGGACGCGGCCCAGGCTTTAGCGATGAGGGATGTAGGGCGCTGAACATGCTAGGACTAATCTCTTACTCTAATACAGTACTAGGAACACAGCTGAACTCCCTCCCAACTCCTGCTCCTGTCAATGAAATCAGATGATAGTCAACTGATATGATCAGCGGCTACTGGGAATTCATTTAGGAGCACAACTGCGTTTCTGTGTGTGTGTGTGTGTGTGTGTGTGTGTGTGTGTGTGTGTGTGTGTGTAGCCTAATATACTCCTATACTCTTCCCTATCATCCTCAGAGCGTACTTCCTGTTTTCACAGACCATTTCCCCTGAGCTGTAGTTTAGCTTTGAAAAAAAAAGGATCTGGTAAAGTTGTTGTGCAACACAACGCAACACAAAACCAGCCAGGTCACCCGTGATACAAGTCAGTATTCAACATCCATCCATGTCTGAGGACGTCGGGAAATGACGTGGAAACCCGCCCACTGCACTATCCCAAACCTTAACTATTTGGAGCTAATGCCTAACCTTAAATATTCGGAGCTAATGCCTAAACTTAACCTTAAACACTTCAAAATGATACATGTGGAACAACTTCTAAATTTGAGAAACATAGATGAACGTCTAATTCTGGTGGGAGACTGTAAGAGCTTGTAGCACAAAACACCTGGCATTGAATGGAATGTTGAATGTGAATGGAATGTTGAATAGCAAGTTGCACAGATCCAACTGTAGACTGCAGTTGTTAGTCTGTTTACTTCTCTACAGTAAGATGGCTGCTCAAGTGTCTCTGTTGACAATTCTAGATGGCATGGTCGTGGATGAGCTGAAGAGATTCCAGTGGTACCTGTCTTGGGTTTCTCTCCCATTCCCAAATACCACCCGGAGAAATCTGACAGGCAGGACACAGATGGTGCAGACTTACGGCCCTGACGATGCTGTGAAGATCACACTAGAGATCCTTGGGAAGATGAACCTGAACCATCTCTGAGAGAATTTAAGAGATTACCTTCAAAACAGACCTGCCCAACCTACCACAGCTCAACTCGAGCCTAGGAGATATAAGCCTTGATCACTGTGAAATGCAGATGGATAGACAGACAGATGGCGAATGCAACAAGACGTATTTCATCATCATAAAATCAGAAAATAAGCAGGCCAGAGAAATCTGCTTCACTCCAATGCACAATAAGATAAATACTCGTTTTTCCCTTTCCTTGCTCCTGAACTGGTCAGCTGGCACTGTGTCCTTCTACAGTGTCTCCTCTGACACACTGACCCACCTGCACACCTTCCACGCCACCTTCGCTGAGCCCCTCTACCCTGGGTTTGGAGTCTTGGGTACAGTGAGATTGTGTCAGGTGTCCATCGGAAATGCATGAGTCCAGTAATATAAACTTATATAGGACTAATCTCTCATTCTAATATAGCACTAAGAACAGAGCTGCCTCCCTTCCAAATCCTGCTCCTGGGAATGGATATTAGGAAGGTGTTCCTAATGTTTGATTCCTAATGTTTGACATTATTCTTTTATTTTGCTACAGCAAATGCAGTATCTTATAAGCCCATGTGGGCAGGGCATCCAGAAGATGAATGACACAATAATAACAAAATCAATCAAATCGTCAAATCAAATCACGGAGAAGTCTAACAGACAGGACACGGTCCAGTTTAAGGATGTTACTTAATATAAACATATATAATCATGTGTTGTGTAGGCATACATGTATTTAGACTAAGCAAGAAAAGCTACCTGTGCATTACATCTTTTCTAGAATTCCGAGAATACAACGAGAAGTAAAGGTGAATTGACATGACAAAAAGCAGTGGTTTGTGGTATTTGTCTAAGAGTTGACCTGAGTGACATTTCATGTGACATTTCATGCCATTTTCATATTTTGCTGACTCATAGTGGATCAGCTGCTAACAGAGAGTATGCCTTGATACAGTGCCCCTGCCTCTTTCTTTCCTGCATCACAGCTCTCCTCTCTCTCAGCCTCAAATCAAATAATCAATTTAGCTTCCAGTTAGCTGTGGAAGTGGTGAGCTTTCATCCGATAACTGTTTCTCGAACAATCTGACACCTCAGAGCCTGTTCACTACAGCAGCGCTGTCTTACACACATGCAAACGTGTAGACATGCACGCACGCACACACAAGCAGACACGTGGACATGCACACATGCACGCACGCACGCACACACACACACACACACACACACACACACACACACACACACACACACACACATGCACACAAACACACCTCAACAATTGCAGTGTTGGAAGTCTTCTAGTTCCTCTAAACACTTGAATATCTTGATCATGCACTTCCATAGACTCTTGAGTTGAATTGACTGACTATAAGGTGGACACCTTCATGTATATCAAAAATAGGATTTGCTATTGTATTGAGATTTAGTGGGAGTGAAGAGGAAGTCACCAGAATGGAAATCTAAGCCCCTGGATTCCACCCACCCACATACTCTACATTATATTATAGTTATATAAGTACTAACATGGGAATGAACTGTCAGAATGTTCAGCTATGGATATGCAGACATCTCTATATTCAGTACATAGTCCACCCTCTCCTTCTTAACCCTACAGGCCTATACACAGTGACTCACTCACAGCCCAATAAATCCTCAATATCGTGTCCAAAAAAACACATACAATACCTTCAGAAAGTATTCTCACCTCTTGACCTTTTCATAATGTTGTTGTGTTACAGCCTGAATTTCAAATTGATTACATTTACTGGCCTTATGTCAAAGTGGAATTGTGTTTTTAGAAATGTTTACAAATGAATTAAAAATGAAAAGCTGAAATGTCTTGAGTCAATAAATATTCAACCCCTAAATAAGCCTAAATAAGTTCAGGAGTAAAAATGTGCTCAACAAGTTACAATGCCTCGCTAAGAAGGGCACCTATTGGTAGATGGGTAAAAATAAATAAAGCAGACATTGAATATCCCTTTGAGCATGGTGAAGTTTTTAATTACACTTTGGATGGTGTATCAATACACCCAGTCACGACACAGATACAGGCGTCCTTCCTAACTCAGTTGCCGGAGAGGAAGGAAACCAGGGAACGGTCCTGTCCCCCTTCCTGTTCACCCTCTACACCTCGGACTTCAGATATAACTCTGAAACATGCCACCTACAGAAGTTCTCGGATGACTCAACACTCTGTGTTGTGGTGTGAGCAGAACCACCTTCAGCTCAACATCAGAAAAACAAAGGAGATGGTGGTGGACTTCAGGAGAACCAAGGCACAACTGACTGCAGTCCCTATACAGGGGGTGGAAATGGTTGGGTCCTACAAGTTCCTGGGAGTCCATATGGACAACAGGCTGGAATGGGCTGGTAACACCGGGGCCCTGTACAAAAAGGGAAAGAGCCGACTCTACTTTCTGAGGAGGCTCAAGTCCTTCAACGTGTGCAGTAAACTACTGCACACCTTCTACCAGTCTGTAGACTTTTTTGCAGTGGTGTGCTGGGGAGCCAACAATAAAGCCTGTGATGCTTCTCGGGTAAATAAGCTGATCAGGAAGGTTAGCTCTGTCCTGGGGATGAGCCTTGACACTCTAGAGGAGGTGGCGGAGAGACGGATCCTGGCCAAACTGCTGGCCATCATGGACAACGTCGGCAACACAGACCTGGAACTGTTGGGGTGTTAGGACCTAGCTTAACAATTGTGCATCCATCCGTGAGTAACTCTGGTCCGTAATCACTCATTCACTCAGGACTTATTTATTCATTCAGGTCTGTATATACATACTCATGTACAGTTGTCATATCATATCACGTGCAATATTTCAAGTAATTCTTGGACTTAACTTACGTAGTCATTCACTCAGGAATGCATTTAAGTATCCTGTCAGTTTTTCATTGCTTTTAGTATATCGAATGTGCAATACGTGCAGTTATCTGTAATTAAACCCTGCGCACTAAGGACTGTATTTTAAGGGAATTATTATTATTATTATTATTATTACCCCAAATTATATCATACACACATTTAGCATTTAAGTATCTCTTCCTGTCATTTACCTGTACAGTTAATGTAACCATGCAAATATTCACTTAACTGTAAATTTAACTGTATATTTACCTGTACAGTTAATTTAACCATGCAAAATATTAACTTACCTGTTCATTTAACAAGTATGTCTATTAAGTAAACTATTATTACTCTCACTCATATCATACGCATTTTTAGCTATCGAAGTATTTCTCTGTCATCGACCTGTATAGTATAGTTAACCATGCACCATCCACCAATGTATTGTGTACATATTCAGCCAACCACCCATACTATGCAATGTCTTTGATAGCTTTCTTGCACTCCAGACTTGTTGTATTTTGATACTTTTTCATACTGCCGCTCTATGTATTATGTATCGTGTATCTGTCTTTTGTGTATTTTCGTTCTGGCATTTTGCACCTGCCCTGGGGTTTTTTCGTAGTTGCTAGACAAAGAAATTTCCCCTCGGGATCAATAAAGTATCTATCTATCTATCTATCTATCTATCTATCTATCTATCTATCTATCTATCTATCTATCTATCTATCTATCTATCTATCTATCTATCTATCTATCTATCTATCTATCTATCTATCATCTATCTATCTATCTATCTATCTATCTATCTATCTATCTATCTATCTATCTATCTATCTATCTATCTATCTATCTATCTATCTATCTATCTATCTATCTATCTATCTATCTATCTATCTATCTATCTAAGCACAGGCAAAATCCTAGAGGAAATCCTGGTTTAGTCTGCTTTCCAAAAGACACTGGGAGATGAATTCACCTTTCAGCAGCACAATAACCTAAAACACAAGGCCAAATCTACATTGGAGTTGCTTGGCAAGACGACATTGAATGTTCCCGAGTGGCCTAGTTACAGTTTTGAATTAAATTGGCTTGAAAATCTATGACAAGACTAGAAAATGGCCGTCTAGCAATGATCAACAACCAACTTGGCAGATTTTGAAGAATTGTTTTAAGAATAATTTACAAATATTGTACAATCCAGGTGTGCAAAGCACTTAGAGACTTACCCAGAAAGACTCACAGAAGTAATCGCTGCCAAAGGTGATTCTAACATGTATTGACTCAGGGCTGTGAATACGTATGTAAATTAGATATTTATGTATTTCATTTTCAATACATTTGTTTTCACTTTGTCATTATGGGTTATCGTGTGTATATTGTTGAGAGAGAAAAAATCGATGTAATCCATTTTGAATTCAGGCTGTAACACAACAAAATGTGGAATAAGTCCAGGGGTATGAAAATATATTCAGCATACAGCACGTTCAAGCTGTGAAAGAGCATACGAACAGGATCGTAAAATCATTATTCCACCGTAAGAACAGCAGTGCCTACAGGGCGTACTGAAATAACACATAGCAAAGAAATGTAGATGTGGGTGTTATTAAAATATCTATCATTGTTGTAAGTTTATATACAATTCAAGTCCTGGCCTCAGGTAATTTCAGTGTTTCTGTAGGAAGTGCATTGTTTGTGGTTGTTAGCCAACAACATTCTGAGAAGGCAGAAATAGACTTGTTGTAGTATTAGTCACTACACTAACTACATGGTAAGGTTTGTGTCAAAAACATGACACATTTAAATGAATTGCCTTTTTAAACCAATAATACCATATTGCTTGGCAACGTGTGTGTCTCTGTCTCTGTGTGTGTCTCTGTCTCTGTGTGTGTCTCTGTCTCTGTGTTTGTCTCTGTGTGTGTCTCTGTCTCTGTGTGTGTCTCTGTCTCTGTGTGTGTCTCTGTCTGTCTGGTTGTCTCTGTCTGTGTGTGTCTCTGTCTCTGTGTGTGTCTCTGTCTCTGTGTGTGCCTCTGTCTCTGTGTGTGTCTGTGTCTCTGAGTGTGTCTCTGTGTGTGTCTTTGTGTGTGTCTCTGTGTGTCTGGTTGTCTCTGTCTCTGTGTGTGTCGCTGTATGTGTCTCTGTCTGTATGGTTGTCTCTGTCTGTGTGTGTGTCTCTGTCTGTGTCTCTGTCTGTCTGTTTGTCTCTGTATGTCTGTCTGTTTGTCTCTGTCTCTGTGTGTGTGTGTCTCTGTCTGTCTGTTTGTCTCTGTATGTCTGTCTGTTTGTCTCTGTCTCTGTGTGTGTGTCTCTGTCTCTGTGTGTGTGTCTCTGTCTGTGTGTCTCTGTCTGTCTATGTGTGTGTGTGTGTCTGTGTCTTTTCCTTGTTTTACTAAAACCAAAACACACACACATACACACATAACAGGGTGCACAGTAAGGTGAAGGCTTAGCCTAAAGGAGCATACATAAGTTGATACAGCGTGCTCAAGGCAATGGTCTCCACACACCCACACACACACACACTACAGTTATGTCTTACTATACTTGCACAGACTTTTTGAGGACCAACAATTGATTCCCATTCAAAAACCTATTTTCCCTAACCCCTAACCCCAATTCTAACAGCCCAGCTAGAGGTGTGGGCTCCTTAGAATACAAAAAAGAGAGGAAAGGAGAGAGGAATGCAGTAGCACTTTCCTCCTATGAGCATCTTCCCAGCCCAGTAGATCTGACTAGTACAGCATTACTGCAGAGTGTTGGTTATAGGGTAGGAAAGTAATGAGGAGCACAGTACACATCATCTCTCTCCCTCTCTATCTCTCTCCCTCTCCCTCTCTCTCCCTCTCTCTCTATCTCTCTCTATCTCTCTCTATCTCTCTCTATCTCTCCCTATATCTCTCCCTCTCTATCTCCCTCCCTCTCTATCTCTCTCCCTCTCTATCTCTCTCCCTCTCTATCTCTCTCCCTCTCTATCTCTCTCCCTCCCTCTCTCTCCCCTCCCTCTTTATCTCTCTCTATCTCCCTCCCTCTCTATCTCTCTCCCTCTCTCTATCTCCCTCCCTCCCTCTCTCTCTCTCTCTCTCTCTCTCTCTCTCTCTCTCTCTCTCTCTCTCTCTATCTACCCCCTCCCTCTCCACCGTCTCTCTGTTCAATTATACATTTGGTTTGCTAAGTGCTGATCCTCTTGTCTGTGTGAACCCGGGGGCGGGGCGGTGGGCGGGGTTGTCAGCTACCACTGTAGCTCTTTGTGTCTCTCTCTCAGCCTGAGTACATAGATGTAACTCTATTACTTTACCTCTGGCATTGACCTGTGTCTGTCCTGTCTGGGAATATAGATATACTGTAAAGTCTGAGTTTATGGATAGAAATCAGCAAGAGCAGCTGCATCGCCACGTACTGCACCTTGACATGCGCTCTCTTCACAGGTCTCAGAACAGTGCATCACCTTTGAGTTCCACGCGCTCTTACACGTCATCTCAAACATCTCACACCAAGGCTGCACGGCTGGGACAGAGAGAGGGCAAGGAGAGGAAGATGTGAGACAAAGGAGAGGAAGATGTGAGACAAAGGAGAGAAAGATGCAGAGAGAGAACGTTCAAGATGAAAAATAGTCAATAATTCAATCAATTGCTGGGTAATTGTGTAATATAATTGTGTCGTGTAGAATTGTAGCCGTTTCCTGCAGTCAAATAACCTAGTGGCCCCATGGGTGGAATTGTATATATCTTTTTCATAATTTAATATTAATAAACACTATTTCAAAAAAACCTGCTGAAAATCTGGTGTTTCTATGTTAAACAGTTTTGTTATATTTCAGTCTTCTGTGATGTATATAAAGTGTAATATTGGGGTGCAAATTCAAAATTGAATACATTTCAACTCTATATCTGACATGGTACAGGTGCCTTCTTTGTTTAAGCCCACTGCATTGTTTAAGCCCACTGCATTAAAAGGTTAATCCCCTCCAGAGTATGTGAATCTGTACGTATCAAACCATCCAGCCATCAGAGCAGGGGAGTAGCCTATATTGTACAGTACAATGAGATTGTTTCTTATCGTAGATTACAGATGAAAAAATGTCCTTTAACCTTTTAACTAGAAAAGATAATTGAGAACCAATTCTCATTTGCAATACATTTACATACATTTAGCAGATGCTCTTATGCAGAGCAACTTATAGTAGTGATTGCATACATTTCTCATACTTTTTCGTTCCCCTGTGGGAATCGAACCTACAACCCTGCTCTATCAACAATGTTTCCCCCATGGTTGTTTAGATTAGGTTTTAGAGGAGGGTGAGTTGATCATGTGTTAGCTGTTGCGTCTCGCACAGAGCAATTTCCCCAGAAGATATGAGTCTGTCAAATACAGGATGTACTTACAGCGGGGTAGCTATGACAACAGCTGGACATGCCAAACGTGCTGTGACACAGACAAGGTGACAGGATTGAAACACACACGCACACGTACATACAGTATAGAGGAGCACTCAGGCACATCCACACAACCTTGAAGAAATCTCCTTTCTTTCATAACTGTATTAGATATCCCTGTTAGAGCATTGACTTGGTGATGGTGCAGAGCAGAGCCCAGAGTCCAGAGCCCAGAGTCCAGAGTCCAGAGCCCTTCAGTGATGTAAAGCTACAGTTGTGTCAGAGAAGACATGACAGCCTGGGAGAACTGCTAATGGGTCTCTACATCTTCTTGACATGTATTAGATGTAATGACTTTAATGGAGTGTGTGTGGTGTGTGTGTGTGTGCGTGTGCATGAAATATGTGAGTCACACCAGACAGGAAGAGGCGGAGCGAGAGGGATAACTGGTCCCAAAATCTGTCTTCTCCTGCAGCTGGCTTTTTATTTTTTTGTAGTTTTTTGGGGATTTTTTGTATGGAGGTCAATGAGAGTGTTGAATTTGGTTAACAAAAAATGAAATGGCTTATTTGCTACACATGACATCCTGGCCACTTTGAGAAAAAAAACGTATGTAGGAGTTGTGCCTGTTGTTCACACGTGTATCTGCCCTCTCATTGGCTAGAATGGTCCCACCTGATCTTGCCTCATCTCTGCCGTCTTCCATTTTTTATGATATTGTCTTTCATTGTTAGATCAGCCACTTGAGTATCTGGTCAATATAATGGATAATCTGTGGTCACACCCGATAACTGAATTTCGGTAGTCACATGCGGTAGCTCAACTAGCCCAAGGGGGGGCGCTGCATCATTCGTGGGGGACGACATGTTTACTGTTGCCTAGTTTTTTTGTGTAAGTGCATGTGTCTTTTTGAGTGTATGTGTGTGTGTGGGTTGAGTCTGCAAACTTGTCTATTGGATTGTGACAATGCTGATCCACATTTTCTTTGCAGAGTGCACATTTCTGTCAATCCTACAGAATGACAGGATATTCACAGTGTTACTAGTGTGATATGTTACCATGACAAGGGGCAATAAGAAAGCTCATCCGGTGGTTGAGTGGGTTGGTAGTTCCGCTGGATGTACTATAGCCACCTCCAGGCCTCCCACAACTTCCTTCCTCCATAATGCAGTGTACCTCCTCACATGGCCGGGGGTTGGTCGCATCTCTGATCCTTCTCCAGGCCTTGCAGCCAGATGTCTATGAGGATTAAGGAATGTCTACGAGGATGAAGGAGATGCCAATGCAGAGAGCATAATCTTCCACACGCCCACATTAACAATGATAAATTCCTTACATAAACCATGATTCACACGTCTGTGTGTATGTGTGTGTGCGGAGAGAGAGTGCGAAAGCGAGCACGAGAGAGAGAGAAAGTGCGAGAGAGAGAGAGAGAGAGAGAAAGAGAGAGAGAGTATATGTATTAGATCTGAGGTTCTGACCCTGACCTCCTGTGACTAATCTCCCAGTCACGCTCTGTCTGTCTCAGACCTGTCTGTCTCAGACCTGTCTGTCTCAGACCTGTCTGTCTCAGACCTGTCTGTCTCAGACCTGTCTGTCTCAGACCTGTCTGTCTCAGACCTGTCTGTCTCAGACCTGTCTGTCTCAGACCTGTCTGTCTCAGACCTGTCTCTTCCCACGGGGAAGGAAGGTAATACTTACCTTAGTAAGAGTTACTAATACACTATTACTCCACCTATCAGAGGAGAAGGGGGAGAGGAGGAAAGGGAGAGAGAGATAATGAAAAGAAAAAAGAACAAGATGGTATTGAAGGAGAGGAGAGGAAGAAAGAGCTAGAGATAAGGATGGAGAGAAACGGTGACTGACAGAAAAGAAGAGAGAGAGAGAGCAGAGAGAACGATGAAAGAGAGGGAGAGGGAAACGGAGGTGGAAGGAAACGGAGGTGGAAAGAGAGGGGGAGTGTTATGCGCATGTTGCATGTCACGGTGCTGGTTGTCACCTGAAGCCAGGGTTCAGGGGAAATGGGTGGTGTCACACACACACACACACACACACACACACCCACACACACACACACACACACACACACACACACTCGTTAATTCCTGTCCCCTGTGATCCAATCATCAACAGCTGTAGTTATGTTTGAGTCACACAGGAGGTCACAACCTCTCATATGCCAGTGAACTCGGCATGAAGGGAAATGATAAATACTGTACTACTGTGTGTGAGTGTGTGTGTGTGTGTGTGTGTGTGTGTGTGTGTGTGTGTGTGTGTGTGTGTGTGTGTGTGTGTGTGTGTGTGTGTGTGTGTGTGTGTGTGTGTGTGTGTGTGTGTGTGTCTTGCATAACTCTGCTTTGTTTTGTCTGTTTCTTTACTTTGAGATTTCCAACACACTCTCTCGACTTAATTTCCGTGAATCTTTCTTTAAGTGGAACAACTCCCCCTTTCAAAGGCAGGCTGAATCAATGTTGTCTTTACTGTACTAAACATGCCGTGCTGAGGGGGAAATTTGATAATTGGCTACATAAGATCAGACAAAAGACTGGTTTGTATAAAGAAACCCTAATCCACACCGAGTTATTAGCCTAAAACACACACATCACACACTTCCCCTCTCTAACTGTGTGATATAAACAGTGAAGAATCTCCTCTCCCATGCACGGTCATGCTCTGTTTAGCACTGGTGACCGCTTCGCCCTGGAATCCTCTCCCAGGATACACACACACAAACACACGCACGTGCGACTAGTTCTATCTTGTCCCCTGTGATCCAGTCATCAACAGCTGCAGTTCTGAGGTCCACAGGAGGTCCCAACCTCCAACCTGGACTCAGGGGTAAACGTAACATAGTAAACTACAATCCGGGACCAATTACAATTATATGTTACGTATGGTATGGTATGTATTAATTTGTGGATGTCCATCATCCATTTCGTATGAGATGTTACGGAATACAATTCATATGATATGTTACGGATTACAATTCGTATGTTATGTTAAAATAATATTAGCTAGGTGGCTAGGTGGCTAACACTAACGTTAGCTAGGAGGCTAACATTAGCTAGGCTAGGAGGTAGGGTTAGGGATTAAGGTTAGGGTTAAGGTTAGGGTCAAGAGTTAGGTTAAAGGGGAAGGGTTAGCTAACATGCTAAGTAGTTGTGGCAGGTAGCCTAGCGATTAAGAGCATTGAACCAGTAACTGAAAGGTCACTTGTTCGAATCTCAGAGCTAATGTAGTTGCAAATTTGCTAAAATGCTAGAGTTGTCTGTGATGAGATTTGAAAACATTCTACCCATCCACCCCGGTCAACCGCCTCCTTTGCGTTTCTGGCTTAAGTAATGTTCTGTCTTATGTAACCATACCAAATGTAACATATCACACTAACTTGAACGTTTCGGATTTTAGTTCACTATGTTACGTCTAGTCTATGAGACCAGGCTATAACCTCTCACTTGCCAGTGAACTCAGCATGAAGGGGAATGATAAATACTGTACTATGTGTGTGTGTGTGTGTGTGTGTGTGTGTGTGTGTGTGTGTGTGTGTGTGTGTGCTGCAACAAGCACTCACAGTCTCACACAAGTTAGACGTTTGTAATTTTGAAGTTGCTCCAAACATCAAATTGGTGACACCGCACTTTCTATCACTGGAATTGAACACGCAACCCTCCATGCAACCTCACAGCCAGACCCAGACCTGACTACAGACAACTGCTAGAACTATAGCAGCGTTCTGTGGGTTACTGTAATTAACCTAGCTGTGTGTGTGTGTGTGTGTGTGTGTGTGTGTGTGTGTGTGTGTGTGTGTGTGTGTGTGTGTGTGTGTGTGTGTGTGTGTGTGTGTGTGTGTGTGTGTGTGTGTGTGTGTGTGTGTGTGTGTGTGTGTGTGTGTGTGTGTGTGTATCTTCCTACTAGCACTGACTTTGCTGATAACTGAGGGAAAATGTACTTGCTAAGACTGTGATATGTGGTTGTCTCACCCAGCTATCTTAAGATGAATGCACTAACTGTAAGTCGCTCTGGTTAAGAGGGTCTGCTAAATAACTAAAATGTAAATGTAAACCATTTGTGTATGTGTGTGTGTGTACCAAATGTGTTCGGGTTTGAGACGTATTCTACCCTCCTGGTTCTGAGTACATGTGTTAGTTATGTACAGACGTGCAAGGACAATAAAGATTGCTATACCTACTCTTACGGACTCAGGCATGACGTAATTGAATCAATACTGATGATGTCAATGATGTCATTGTTTCAGTGCCTCTGGTTAGACTCAAAGCTGATGTCATTGATGCACAGCACATTATGTCATCAACTGGAAGCTTAGAATGTAATGTTGTCAATGCTAAATATACCATAGTGTTTCCACGGTTATCATCCTGCCATCAACCATGTAGGATGTCATCTCCTGTGATGTCATGTCATTGGGAGCTAATGAGCCTAGTGTTCCATGAGTAACGCATGTCTGAGTGATGAGTTTTGCTAATAGCATCACACTAAATGTGATGAGTGAGAGAAAGGGGAGAGGGGAGTGGAGAGAGGGAAGGAGAGAATGACAAAGAAAAAGACAGAGAAGAGACACAGACAATTGGTGTTGTTTTTTTTACACCCATGACCTCATTCTCAGAACCATCTTTTGGCCCTTGGAACACATGGCCCTTGTAACACATGCCCTTGAAACACATGGCCCTTGGAACACATGGCCCTTGGAACACATGGCCCTTGAAACACATGGCCCTTGAAACACATGGCCCTTGAAACACATGGCCCTTGGAACACATGGCCCTTGGCCATTGAGACTGATTATTCCACACTTCCACTCTTCTCCTTCTCTGCTACTTGTAGAAGAAAGATATCCCCTGGGCACAGACGTCACTTCAACGTCTAGTTTTGATTGAGTTGTCAACTAATGTGAATTTAACATGAAATCAACAAGAAATGTCAACATGTCATTGGATTTGGGCCCTCCAGAGTGGCGCAGCGTTGCAGTGCTTGAGGCATTACTACAGCCCCGGGTAAGATCGCAGCCGGACGCGACCGGGAGACCCATGAGGCGGTGCACAATTGGCCAAGCGTCGTTCGGGTTAGGGGAGGGTTTGGCCGGCCGGGAAGTCCTTGTCCCATCTAGCAACTCCTGTGGCGGGCCGGGCGCATGCATGCTGACACGGTCGCCAATTGTACGGTGTTTCCTCCGACACATTGGTGCGGCTGGCTTCCGGGTTAAGCAAGCAGTGTGTCAAGAAGTGTGGCTTGGCAGGGTCGTGTTTTGGAGGACGCATGGCTCTCGACCTTCGCCTCTCTCAAGTCTGTACGGGAATTGCAGCGATGGGACAAGACTGTACCTACCGATTGGATATCACGAAAATTGGCTGAAAAAATAACATAATTGGATTTACGTTAAACGTACAAATTGCACTTAGGTTGATGACTTTTTGCAAAATCCAATCAGTTTTCCACATTGATTCAACATCATCACATATATTTTTTCGTTTTGGGTTGAAATTACATCGAAATAACATTTATTCAACCAGTTTTTGTCCAGTGGGATGGGTCTCTTTTGATACAGTCGCTATAGTTCTGATGTAGCTCTACGAAAGCTTCCTGGATGTTACTTGAGGTAGGGAAGGGGAAAGGTGGGATACTAGTCAGTGGTACAACTGAATGCATTCAACTGAAATTTGTCTTCCACATTTAACCCAACCCCTCTGAATCAGAGAGGTGCGGGGGAATGCTTTAATCGACATCCACGTCATCGGCGCCTGGGAAACAGTGGGTTAACTGCCTTGCTCAGGGGCAGAACTGGCCCAACGCTCCTGGAGAGGGTGTCTCCAGTCTCCTGTCTAAACATTGGGGGAGAAGGTGGTAGTGGAGGTGGATGTTTGTGTGTCAGTGACGAGTCCTTACAGGCCCTAACCTGGCCTACAATACATTCACTGCACAGCCTCATATAGAATACGAAACCTAAGGCTCATGAATTGAAGAACACATTTTGCAGTGTCTCCTCTCTCTCTCTCTCTCTCTCTCTCTCTCTATTGCTTTCTCTCTCTCTCTCTGCCACTGAGAGGTGACGGAGACGGAGACGGAACATTTCAGCAGAGAGAACCCATCTGTCAACCTGGCAACCGGGAGGTAGGGGGGACCATATCCAGCAGGAACAGAGAACAGGACTGTCACTCAAGGAACAGAGAGAGAGAGGTAGAGAGAGAGAGAGAGAGAGAGAGAGAGAGAGAGAGAGAGAGAGAGAGAGAGAGAGAGAGAGAGAGAGAGAGAGAGAGAGAGAGAGAGAGAGAGAGAGAGAGAGAGAGAGAGAGAGAGAGAGAGAGGTGACAGCGGAAGAGAGGAGGAAGCTGGGAAGGATGGAGAGCAGAGAGGACTGAGAGGAGGGTAAAGAGAGGAAATGAAGAGGGTAAAGACAGACAGAGAGGAGAGATATGGTATGGATGAACCAATAGAGTAGAGGGATAGACAGAAGAGTCTGAGAGTCGCCGTCCAGTCCAATGATTGGAAGAGCTAGAAGAAATCTCCATCATGCAGCATGATAGAAAAGGAGGATGGCGAAAACTAGATATATGGAGGGGTGATGAAGAGAGGGAGTGAACGAGTGAGACAGATTGATGGAGCGTGGCATGAAGGAGTGAATAATGAATAACACCCCTACTGAGAGGCAGACATTCAACGAGAGACTTGATAGCTTTTAGATCAACACTAGTCCCTCACATTTAAACAACTGTCTTTCTGAAGACCTTTTTATCTGACACAGCCCATTGATACAGCACTTAGCATGGATAAACCACTCTGGATCATACAAATAAAAAAACTCACAAAAGATAACTACGCTGTGTCTCAAATGGTACCCTATTCCCTATAGAATGGCTTTTAAAGTGGACTACTTTTGACCAGAGCTCATACCATGGCCTACGGTCTAGTGGACTTCTTTTGACCAGGGGGTCTAGTGCAGTTCTTTTGACCAGAGTCACGTGGCTTGACAGGGGATTGGCATTGAAAAAAACAAAGCTGTCCATGTTCATTCATAGAAGGTCACAGAAACCGTGGATGAACCTGCCGTCACGTAGCCCATCTGTAATTGTCAGATGTCATGAGATGTCAAACCCAATAAAGTAATCTGATGATTATGTAATTTCTCTCTCTCTCTCTCTCTCTCTCTCTCTCTCTCTCTCTCTCTCTCTCTCCCTCTCTCTCTCATTCTTTCCATATATGTCCAATGTAATAGATTTGTCGTTGGATTACAAATCAGATAACAAATGTTCATCCCTCAGACATGAGAAATACTTCATCATGAATGTGCGTACTTGCGTGCCTGAGTGCGTGCACGCTTGCATATGTGTGTGCACCCTGAGACACAGAGATGTAGCACATGTAGACATTAACTGAGTCCATATCTTATGGGACAGGGACACTGTCTGCAGACAAGTCCATCTGAGATTTCAATCTGCTTTCCAATGTAATGGCCATTTAATTTCTATAATTCCATAATTCCATCCCTCTCCAAGCACCTTCGAAGGCCTTGGGAACAAATCCTAAAATCCAATACTGACTGCGTCCTTGAGTGGGGAGCACAGCAATAGTCTGTGTGCCTGTGTAATCCCTTGTCCTGCTTTGTGGAGCTCAACAGGGGGAGCAGCGGAGGCCTGTTGCCCAGCACAGGAGCCTAATCCTGGGCAGACTAATCGCAGACAGACCCCACCTCCCTGGTGTCCCATGGCAGACAAGAAGAGGGTAGGAGCCGGGGGGAAGAGTAGAGATTATATCAGGCTTCTGGTTTTGGTGTAAAATCCAAATTGATACGAGGAAAGACAGAAAGAGGCAGGGTAGAGTACACAACAATGGTTCAAGATGCTAACTGCAGGAACAGAAGGCTAATTATTATGTGTGACAAGATTGAATCTGGTGGGCATGATATTCAAATGGATATGGTGAAAGAGGTACACTTCAAATAGTTAGCAATTACCTCCTCTTGATAGCAATGATAATTCATGAGGAGATTGAATCTAAAACGGGATGCTAGTCATCATGGTGCCTGCTGATAGGAGAGTCATTACAGCAGAGTTACTATTATTCTACTTGAAAAGAAGAAATTAACTCTGGAAAGAGTGAAATTAACACTCAGTGTGATTATGTCATTTTTACTATGTGTAGAGTAACACTCAAAATTATTCTATTTCCCAGCATGCTCTATTGCAGTTAGATTTTTTTGAAATTATTGTTTCAATATCTGTGTTTTGCATGTACATTGATTGATAAATTAATCTTATGCAACACAAATATAAATTAAATTACATACTAATCCAATCTGTTATTTTTGAACCCATTACTGAAATGGTTGATCCAGTTTAGATGGTTAAGGTAGTGTAACCAACTTTATATAACCACCCAGAAGAAAGGCACACGGACTCCCACACTTCAGGTTGACTTGGTTTTTATCTGCAGTAAAACATGTCAAACTGTGATGACAGGCATTGACAGGACGGTCACAGCCACACGTTCACTGCTCTCATAAAATCTCTCCCAGAATGAAGAGCAGGCAGACCAACTTTCCAAATAGGGGAGAAGCACACAAAACCCACTAGTTGTTATTTCCAGGAAAATAATACAAAAATGGTCAATCTGAAGACCTCTCATATTGCCAACCTTACTACAATGGCAGCAAATATTTTTATGAATTCGACAATACATAATGAAAGGGAACTTTATCAATATCACACCTGAATGTGAATGGTTTCACCCACTACTCTGCCCGCGAACAGCGGTGTTCTTTGATATCTATATTGCGCGCAGAGCAAGCGAGGTTCATGGAAACTCTACATTTTCACTTTGTCACAGTAATCTTATTTATTTTTTCTAACCATGGCAATCATTCTACATGCAGGTTGTGGGTTGGATATCCCCACTCTGGATGGATTCCAATAGGAATTAAACATAACTTTGCAAGCCAGCATAATGTGACTTGCAGGCCTGATGTGGCATGCAAGTCAGGAGTTTCAGGCCACTGTGTTAGGATAATTCTTCTGTGTTTACCCTGATCAGAGTCAATTTAACACAGATCAAAGTATATTTAGCATTATGAGTCAGAGTACATTTGTAATGACACTGGTAGGAGTAAACATTACTCTATTCAATTAACTCTAGAATACTGAACAACACTGCAGAGAGTTTATAAGGAAATATTTTCAATGAATACTACACAGAGGGAAACATAATGACAGAATCAAATACCAACAGTAAATTGAGCAAATACAACTCAACATTTGTTTTAGACTGGGACCAAATGTTATCTGTCAGAGTAAAATTAATTAACTCTATACTTTTTTACTGTGAATGAGTGGCATCATCAGGTCTAGTTGAGAACCACTGCTCCAGATGACTTGTAAAGCTGTGCTGAAGACACACACCATCGCCATCAGCACCACGGGGAGTTAAGTGTCATGTTCAATCACTCTGGCTATGTTAAGGCAAGCAGACACTCCTTTTCTCTATCGTGCTCTTCATCTCTCTCTCCCTCTCTCCAAGCCTGCAGGTGTGATTTAGCTCCATATCATCTGTCAGCTGTGCATTTCTCAATAGGAGCTATATACTCAGTGTGCACTTCAGTCAATACCCCATGTTGTATCATTGATCTATCACACTGTTGCACAGGACAGAGGAAAGGAGAGGTTAGGAGAGGAGAGGAAATGAAGGGAAAGGAAAGGAAAGGAAAGGAAAGGAAAGGAAAGGAAAGGAAAGGAAAGGAAAGGAAAGGAAAGGAAAGGAAAGGAAAGGAAAGGAAAGGAAAGGAAAGGAAAGGACAGGAAAGGAAAGGAAAGGAAAGGAAAGGAAAGGAAAGGAAAGGACAGGAAAGGCTCCAACAATGCAACAAACACTGGACAGATCTCTTTGAGCTGTCATTTTTTAAAATTTAACCTTTATTTAACTAAGCAAGTCAGTTAAGAACAAATTTTTGTTTACACATTTGACCCAAAAAACCTTTCGCTTACTGGCCCAACGCCCTAACCACTACGCTACCTGCCGCCCTGTCATAGAAATAAGGTAGCTGCTTCGGTCTCAAATCCTTTGTTTTCTGCCAGTTAGTCAACATGACTTGGAAACCAAAAACAGGTTTAGAAGTTATCACTCAGTGGAGGAAAATGTGGGTGTTTTGAGTTTTCAAGTGCAAGAGAGTAAACTCACAGCATCCTCTAAATAGTCACTCAAATACGGTAAACATAAGCAGACAAATACACCTAACTCAGACACACTCAGTTTTGGGTTTAGAAATTAAGCTGAAAGCAGGCGAAACACTTCCATCACTTCTTTCATTATTTATTTCTCTATCCTTCCCGCTCTTTTTCTCTTTCACTTTTCTTTCTTTCTCTCTCTCGCTCTCTCTTTCACTTTCTTTCTTTCTGTTTCTTTCTCTCTTCTCTCGCTCTCGCTCTCCCCCTCTCAACATGACAGGGCTCTAGTCACTCCTTCCCAACAATCTCTCTCTCTCTCTCTCTCTCTCTCTCTCTCTCATCCTCCCCAAATTCCCATTGCTGAAAACACTACTCTCTGACAATCCTCAAACCAATCAAGCTCTGATCAGCTTGGAGTCTCTCCCAGACAATACTCTTTACTCTCTGTCCAGTGAACAGAACATTGGTCAAGGCCTGACGCCTACAGCTCTCTGCCAGAGACAGGTCAGTCTGTACTGCCTGTACTCTTCAGACACGCTTCTCCACAAAGAGAACTCTTGTTTTCCTCTGCTCTCTCTGTTTGTTCCCCCTCTTCTCTGTGAGGGCTGAGGGGTGCAGACTCATCGATTCCGCGGAGGGGAGACGACAGAGAGATGCCTGGGGAGGGGGGGGGGGGGGTGAATTGGAACACTGGTCAGGCCAGGAGGGTGATGAGAGCCTGGCAGAGGCACAAACGCCTCCTAGCTGAGCCCCATGCCTCTACCCCTGTACCCCTGCCATCACCACCTCTCAGACATTACGTTGACCAATGCTGTGTGACAGCTAGTCCTCACAAATTAAGCTGTCTTGGATTCTGCCCTCTCTCTTGTCTGACAGGGTAGGCATTGTGGGGTGTATAGCTTTCTGTAGTGGCTGTGCATCTCACGAGTGGCTGCTACACATTAGTAAAGGATGGAGTAAAATATCACTGTGGTATACTAAGTGCTTTGAGACTATAAATTCAACCCATTATCAACATGCATAGAATGGTCATAAACACAGTCACAGACACACAAAATGAAGGAGTGAGTCTACAACAGTCAAACCAAGGTCAAGGGCATCAATAAGGAGGAGAAAATGGCTGCTGTTGGAAGAGGGGATTTCTAGTGAGAAAGTCAGGGTCCATTTAGAAAGCACTAGGCTGGGAATTGTGCTGCCTGGTGAAGACTTAGTGATGGGGAAAATCTCTCTCTGAGGTCACCTCTAGGACTATGTCCCATAGGAATCCATGTGTATTTGTATGGTTGTAAAATGGTTGTGCAGTTGTGTTTGTGAAAATAGCAGTGGTATTTGTATGGTCGTAAAATGTTTGTGAAGTTCTGTCTGTCAGAAAAGCAGCCACATTTGTATGGTCGTAAAATGAAATGATTGTTGTTGTCCGTGGCGATTTTAGCATGTAAAATTGGTGCGGCTATTTGAAGAATCTCAAATATTAAATATATTGATATTTGTTGAACACTTTTTTGGTTACTACATGATTCCATATGTGTTATTTCATAGTTGTGATGTTTTCACTATTATTTTACAATGTAGAAAATAGTAAAAATAAATAAAAACCATTGAATGTGTAAGGTTTATGTTCAGAGAGGTCTCTGGAAACCTTTATGGTTTTCAGGTTTGGTGTCCAGAGACCTCTCTGGAAAACTCTATGTTTCTGTTTTGGAGTTGGTCCCCAATTAGAGGCAGCTGCGCCTCATTGCCTCTAATCGGGGAGCCTATTTATGTTCAGCTTTCCCACCTGTGTTTGTGGGTGTGTGTTTCATTTTGTTTTCATGGTCGCTGTCTCTCCTTTTATTATTTTTGTGCTTTCGGTTTAATAAAAAGGAATGTCTTCGCACTACAACTCTGCGACCGTAACAGAATGAGTAGGTGTTCTAAAACGTTTGACCATTTCAAGCTTGAAATGACTGAAAACTGACATCTCTGAATATGGATCAGATAATAATCATAGTTTACAAAATGCACCACCTAGTTTGATTATTATTTTTTATGACACTCATATCAACACTGTTTAGAAAACCTAGTGACACTGTCAGGTGATGATGTGGCCAAATAGAGCTGTCGGCAGCAATGACACAACTGTGAATCTGCCTTCTTCTGCTATTTTCAACACGCTTTTTGGAAAGAGTGACTAGAGCCCTGTCATGTTGAGAGGGGAGAGAAAGAAACAGAAAGAAAGAAAGTGAAAGAGAGAGCGAGAGAGAGAGAGAGAAAGAAAGAAAAGTGAAAGAGAGCGGGAAGGAGAGAGAAAGAAATAATGAAAGAGAGAGAGAGAGACTGCCGTGTTGTGTAATCAGCATTTTTGCCTCTCACACAAACACACACACACACACACACTGAGATAGGGAAGTGGCAGTGAGCTGGATTCAGAATGCTGATGCAAAGAAGAATAACAGGGTTGTAACTGTGATAGACATGCTAACCATCAAAACAACATTTTCAACAAGCCCCACCAACCATTACTGAAATGCTTACAGAGAGGTACATTAGACAGACAGACAGACAGACAGACAGACAGACAGACAGACAGACAGACAGACAGACAGACAGACACATTGCACGTGCACAAGCAATCGAAGGAGTGTGGCTCTGTTTCTGTCCTCAAATGTTCAATGTCAGACACGCACTCCTGTGGCCCAACCAACAGCCCCAGAAGTCCAGAGCTTTAAAACTCCTGAGAGAGCATCTCAACCCAATGACTGTTCCCCATTTCTATGGGGAATATTAATGTGTTGCGGCGTCACTACAGCCTGGGGTTTGATCCAAACCCATAGGGCGGCGCTTAATTGGCCCAGCGTCATCCGGGTTAGGGGAGGGTTTGGCCTGGGGGCTTTACTTGGCTCATCATGGCTGACTTCGGTCGTCAGTTGAACGGTGTTTCCTCCGACACATTGGTGCGGCTAGCTTCCAGGTTGAGCGGGTGTTAAGAAGCACGGCTTGGCGGGTCATGTTTCGGAGGACGCATTCCTCGACCTTCGCCTCTCCCAAGCCCGTTGGGGAGTTGCAGCGATGAGACAAGATCATAATCCCGAAAAAGGGGGTAAAAATTACAAAAATAAATTACAAAAATAATATTAAAAGGTCTGAGGTTAACACAGGCTTAGGAGATATTTTTGCTTTAAGTTCTATGAGATACAGTTGTATCAGTCAGTTAACATAACCTTTATGAATTATGAAGCCTTTAAGTGCTTTGTGTTTTTTCTAATTACATAAATGCCTCAAAATTCACAAAAAGCGACATTCGCTGATGAAGATTATCTTATACAACAAAACATATAAGATCTCATAAGCCTGTGTTTACCACAGACCTATTTTCAGTGTTTATCCAAAAACCCTACAAAGATAGTTTTTTTATTTTATTTTTTATTTCACCTTTATTTAACCAGGTAGGTCAGTTGAGAACAAGTTCTCATTTGCAACTGCGACCTGGCCAAGACAAAGCAAAGCAGTGCGACAAAAAAAACACAGAGTTACACAGTAAACAAAGAAAAGCATCTTGAGTTACAGTGCATTCCGAAAGTATTAAGACCCCTTCCCTTTTTCCATGGATTCAATTTAATATTCTCATAAATCTACACACAATACCCCATAATGACAAAGAAAAAACAATGTATTAAAAAAATGTTCAGACCCTTTGCTATGTGACTCGAAATTGAACTCAGGTGTATCCTGTTTCCATTGATCATCCTTGAGATGTTTCTTCAACTTGATTATAGTCCACCTGTGGCAAATTCATTGATTGGACATGATTTGGAAAGGCACACACCTGTCTATATAAGGTCCCACAGTTGACAGTGCATGTCAGAGCAAAAACCAAGCCATGAAACCACCAAGACTCTTCCAAGAGCTCTTCCAACCCAGAAAAACTGAGCAATCGGGGGAGAAGGGCCTTGGTCAGGGAGGTGACCAAGAACCCGATGGTCACTCTGACAGAGCTCCAGAATTCCTCTGTGGAGATGGGAAAACCTTCCAGAAGGACAACCATCTCTGCAGCACTCCACCAATCAGGCCAGACGGAAGCCACTCCTTCGTAAAAGGCACGACAGCCCGCTTGGAGTTTGCCAAAAGGCACCTAAAGGACTCTCTGACAATGAGAAACAAGATGCTCTGGTCTGATGAAACCAAGATGGAACTCTTTGGCCTGAATGACAAGCGTCACGTCTAGAGAAAACCTGGCACCAACCCTATGGTGAAGCATGGTGGTGGCAGCATCATGCTGTGGGGATGTTATTCTGCGGCAGGGACTGGGAGACTAGTCAAGTACAGAGAGATCCTTAATGAAAAACCTGCTCCAATGAAAAGCGCTCAGGACCTCAGATGAAAGCGCTCAGGACCTCAGACTGGGGCGAAGGTTCACCTTCCAACAGGACAAACACCCTGACAACGCAAGACAACGCATGAGTGGCTTCGGGACAAATCTTTGAATGTCCTTGAGTGGCCCAGCCAGAGCCTGGACTTGAACTAGATCTAACATCTCTAGAGAGACCTGAAAATAGATGTGTAACGACGCTCCCCATCCAAACTGACAGAGCTTGGGAGGATCTGCAGAGAAGAATGGGAGAAACTTTCACACCCTGATCTGTTTCACCTGTCCATCCCCCACCAGGTGTCTCCCATTTTCCCCATTATCCCCTATGTATTAAAATCCCTGCATTTTCTGTTTGTCAGTTGCCAGTTCGTCTTGTCTTGCTGTCACGATTGTGTGTGTGGAGAGACCAAGACGCAGCGCAGGGAGTGTAGTTCAACGTTCCTTTTTAATTTACTATGTATTCAATTACAGGAGAACAAACTATACAACACAAACAAACATAATCCACAAACGTAACGTCCAAATGAAACCCGATAAATTAATAAACGTAACCTCCAAATGAAACCCGATATTATAAACGTAATGTGGCAACTCACTTGTGACTGGAGGAATAACGACCCACACAAAGGTGTGGGACATACAAACATATATAGGATCCCTAATTAGAGACAATGCAGTGCATTGTCTGTGTGGGTTTTGGGTTGGATCCCTAATTAGAGGCAGCTGCACCGCATTGTCTCTAATTAGGGATCCAACCCAAAACCCCACACGGAAACAGAAAGAATAGAAACTGTCAGACTCTGACCATAGCTACATAGAGAAGCAAATAAGCTTCTCTATGGCCAGAGCCTGACACTTGCCAAGTCTTACCAACTTGTTTTCCCGTTTTCCAGTATCTCTAGTTTCTGTTTTCTAGTCCTCACGGTTCTGACCATTCTGGCTGCCCTGACCCTGAGCCTGCTTCCGTTCTGTCCCTTATTCACGCTGCCTTGGACTACTGACCTCTGCCTGCCCTTGACCTGCCGTTTGCCTGCCCCGTTTTGTAATCTGAGATTCAAACTGTCTGCCTCCTGTGTCTGCATCTGGGTCTTATCCTGAGTAGTGTTAGAAACTTCCCAAATACAGGTGTGCCAAGCTTGTAGCGTCATACCCAAGAAGACTCAAGGCTGTAATCGCTGCCAAAGGTACTTCAACAGTAAACGGTCTGAATACTGTTTTTGCACAACATTTTGAAAACCTGTTTTTGCTTTGTCATTATGGGGTATTGTGTATAGATTACAGCCTTATTTAAGAATAAGGCTGTATAAGGCTGTAACGTAACAAAATGTGGAAAAGGTCAAGGGGTCTGAACCCTTTCTGAATGCACTGTAGTGCCTACAAAAAGACGCCATTACTATTGCTCGCTATGACAACATCCAACAATACCATTACAACCAACCCCAAATCCTGGCACAAGAGAACGGTTTTAATCATCATACCATTGTCATCCTTAATTGGGTTCATGGTTTTAATTAACTTTTTTTTTTTTTTTTTATGTCAAAGGCATTTTAACATATTGAGGAGCTAGCATAGTGGGCTTCTCTGAGGGGTCATGGGTAGAGAGCTATGAATTAATTAATTGCACTGACCCTGCTCTGCTCTGCCATTCACATGGGAGTCAATGAGGATTTAGGAGCCCATCTTATTATATATTATAACATTAGTCTGGAGAGAACTGTTGGGGTAACCGTGTTGACTTGTAGTCTGAATATTGAAATAGTATTATTCCTGCTCTGGTTCTCTTCAATAGGCTAGATGTGGAGGCTCATTTTACATGACTTTTGGAGAGAAAAACAATGCCCCCTATTGAATCCTTCCATCTTGATTACTGGGTGGTGTCTTCTACGGACTCAGTGGCAATATCAACACGCTCATAAACTCAATTTGACAACAGTGAATTATTGTCAAATCAGTAAATAATTAACGTGAAAATGTATTGTGTCATTCATTTATTAAAATGATTGTTCACAAATACAATGGCAAGATAATTTTTTATAAATGTGTTATGATACATTTTAATAAAGCAAATATTGAACTTGACCTATTCAATAGCGTAATACAGAATATCAAGAGGATGAAAGAAATAGCTGGAGGCTGTATAGGCTACTGTAAAGAGAGGCGGGGATGAGAACTGGAGCGTGTGGGTGTGTGTATTGAAAGAGAAGAGAGAGAGACTCGTAGGCGACTTGGTGGTTGAGGATATTGGATTTCTCTATTCATCGTCGTCAGTTCCTCTCTTCCAGCTCTCTGAGGACGTCTGATGTGCTGTCAATCCCCGTTGTAGCCTCTCATTCTAGTTTTGTCTGTTTGTGGACACCGACTGGACAGCCGTGATCTGTTCGAAAACCGGACCGGTACATTACCACACCTTTATTGCGTGTTGAAGCCACTCTCTGAATAGTGAAGGGACTGTCCGCGAACCGATTAACTCCTGAATGGTTCAGTTGGACTGTATTTTACGCGTATTTTTGTTGGGAGTTGCTCAAGAATAAGTGTGTTTTAGAAGATCAAGACAAGTGAATGGCTATAAGAATAGAAGTGCTACTGTAAACCAAGACATAGCCCATAGTAGACCCTAACATCATTCGATTGTGGCTTACTTTTGTGAATGGAATTTGGGATAATATATATTTTTCCCACGGATCTTTGGATTAGCAGAACTGTTGAATTGATATAGGCTAATAAACGTAATACTCACAAAGAAGAAAGATGGGGAAGAGTGTCTAAATTTTGGTAAGTGAAGCGAGGTTACTACACCATAAGCAGAATAATCGATTGAAATTTCACTCACGCCCACGTGCGTCTGTGCCTCATTGCGACTTCACCTCCATAAAAATAGCTTTTGCCATATTTCAATCTTTATGTTTATCCAATCATCGATGCAGCATAAAAACGATTACATGTTTTTATTGACTGATTGGCTAATCTATATTTTCCATCTCTACACACAAATCTACGGTCATAGAATTGTACTTTGTAGTATTATGTAAATGTCTTATTCTATAACCTACAGACCGACACAACCGTATTTTCTGCAGAGGGCTGTAAAAAGTTTACCAAAGGGGATATCATTCTAAGTAGAATCCCATTGGAGGTAGGCGATACTAGTCACGTTGCCTCGACTACGATGTGGGCATCAAAAACCCCTGATAGTATGAGTCAGCGGTGTGTTTTAGCCAGAACCAGTACGGCTATAAGGCCAGAACACAGGAAAAGCCTTGGCACAGGCTTTTATGCTTACAAAACCATCCTACTAGGGGGATTTTAGGGGCTTTATTGCGCTGAATTTAGTCAGCTGACATATGCTAATCTAACCGTGCGCACAATACTAATAGAGAGTGAGAGAGAGAGAGAGAGAGAGAGAGAGAGGAAGGGAGGCAGGTGACAGGCATGAAAGCAACCAAGCTTCTGTGTCGCAGTCAAGAATACACAGCTATCCTAAATAATGTAAATTAATTCAATTTAAACTCCATGGCTTGTAGGCTAAACTTACCTTTCTTATCTCGCCTCTCTGTGTAATCATTACCCACAGGACTACTTCCCCAAACAGGGTGTTGCTGTTGTTCTCTGGCTCTCTTGTTTCACAGCCTGGATATGCACTAGAAGGCTCAATTCTAAGTTCCTGGACTGACATGACTTTGTTTGAATTATAGTCATTCAGTGTAGTGCAATGGGTTTGAGGTTTGTTTTAGTAATGTGCGGGTTGAGAGTCATCAAATATTGTGTGGATGAAGGGCGGGCGGGTGGCGGGCTGGTTGAATAAAAAGAAAAAAAACGCATACAAAATCTATAAATGTATCATTCTTGTGAAAAATATATATCTATAGGTTACATTTTGTTTTTTCTTTCATTATTGTACCCCACGATGAAATTGGGGAGGGGACTGTGGATCGGACTCCGTCCGTCCATCTGTTCATTGTCACATGCGATTTTGATGAAATTTGGGTGAATGATGCATCTTGCTATAGAGATCTGACATTTACTAAATTACACTGATTGGCCCAAGGCAGGAGCTTTAGTCATTAACAAAAATGTGTGAGTCACACCAGAGAGGAAAAGGCGAAGCGAGAGGCATAACTTGGAGTTTTTGCATGGAGGTCAATGAGAATTTTTAAAGCAGATATCTCAGATAGGGGGGAGTGAGGCCTAAGAGGGTTTTATAAATAAGCATCAACCAATGGGTCTTGCGATGGGTATACAGAGATGACCAGTTTACAGAGGAGTATAGCGTGCAGTGATGTGTCCTATAAGGAGCATTGGTGGCAAATCTGATGGCCGAATGGTAAAGAACATCTAGCCGCTCAAGAGAACCCTTACCTGTCTCCATAATCTAGCATGGGTAGGATGGTCATCTGAATCAGGGTTAGTTTGGCAGCTGGGGTGAAAGAGGAGTGATTACGATAGAGGAAACCAAGTCTAGATTTAACTTTTGCCTGCAGCTTTGATATGTGCTGAGAGAAGGACAGTATGTTGAATTTTAAAAATTGAATGGTTTATTTGCTACGTGTGGCTTATTTTATGAAATAGACGTTTTGTAATACTTAGGTTGTTACAGGTGTACTGACACGTGACATCCCGGCAACAAAAACAAAAACAAACACTTTATATCAGAGTTGGGCCGGTTATTTACATGCGTATCTGCCCTCTCATTGGCTTGTCTGGTCACACTAGGGCTGACCGTATTACCGCCACACTGGCGGTCACGAGTCATGACCGCAGTCAAATTCCGTGTCACATTTAGTCACGGTAATCAGGCTTCTCCAAGCTCTGATGCTGTTCATGATCATCAGTAGCCTATCAAACTTGCTAACTGACATCAATGCAAATGTAATCGAAAATCTAATCAAATACTTAATGAGAGCCGATGAGCTGATTTTGCACAACATTTCTATAGGCTATGCAGTTGCGTGAGAAAACAGAGTGATGGCCTCTATTAAAAAGAGGAGGATCCCATCAGCCTTCTACAGGCTGGGCCTGCTATATTTATTTATCAACTGTCCTAATATTAAGCACATTGTTTATCTTTACAACAGGAGTATAGCCTACCTGGCTCTCTTTAGCTAACATTCCACTACTTGCCACTCCTTGTCATTGCAAAGAGTTCTGGTACATGACATGGAGTACAGGAAGTGGATTAGCTAAAAAGACTGGTACCTAGTCTAACTGCCTTCCATTTTTATAGACATTTATTTTCACTTCAGTTTCTGGTCAATATAATGGATAATATGTGGTCACACGTGATAACTGAAATTTGTTAGTCACACGCAATGTCTCAATTGGCCCAAGGGGGGGCGCTGCATCATTCGTGGGGGACGACATGTTTACTGTTTTTATCTGACATTTGTGCATAAGCCTAAGCTATAGGGCCTTACTGTACATGCGCCCATGGCCGAATTAAGAAATCTATTTATTTATTTTTTTACTCACGGTGATGGCCGTTGTGCTAGTCGTGGCAATAACCTATATCAAGATGAGCTACTTTCAAAACAGTGCAGCTGTTAGCTACAAATTGGTAGTTGTTGAGAATATGTATTGGTTCTACAGACATATTAGTCTTCTCTTTTCAGCAGTAGGCATTTGCTTTCCAAACTGTACATTTTTCCTGCGATTGTATAAATGCAAACCGAGAGCCGCAACCAACCACAGAAATATAATCCATAGATGCCAGTTCCCATTTAAGTCAGGACTAGCATCCATTGCTAGTGTACCCATGAGTTTAACAGTCACATTGCCAGGGTAAGAGGTTACAAAAATCTTCTATGGATTATACAGTATGTCTATGGCCACAATGCAACAAGCTCTAGCCTATATTTGGCACGCATGCTGCCAAACTGCAGCCTTCCCGACTGTAGGCATACCGGTAACTCCCAAAATAAAGGAAACACTTGAGTAAACAAGGAATACAACATATATGTTATGGTGTGGGTTGCATTTTCCTGGCATGGTTTAGGTCCACTTGTAGAATCTATGCCAAGGCACATTGAAGCTGGTCTAGCAGACACTTTATGTTGGTGTTTCCTTAATTTTGTCAGATATCTGTATGTGCTTTGGATAAACCTTAATCCACAGCTATTTTTTTAAAATAAATGATTGATCCTCTGTGGCTAAATTATAATCTCTGATGTATTTTGAACATTGAGAGTGGGCTCCTGTGGTTGGATAAAAAATTATAAGAAGAAAAAAGATAACGTAATTATTAAATTTTTTGCTCACACAATTGACCAGTCACATTTATTTTATTATGCCATTAATTTATTTTCTTTTTTAACCCACATGGGCCCCCTACCTCCTCTCCTCCCCCATCTGATGAGTAGCAGAGCGGCAGCAGACAGTACCAGGCTGTCTATACTCATTGAGAGCTGGCTCCTGAGTCTTCCTGTGTTTATACTACATATATAATATATACTGCATTCGGAAAGTATTCAGACCCCTCCCCTTTTTCCACATTTTGTTACATTACAGCCTTATTCTAAAATGGATTAAATAAAGTTTTTCCCTCATCAATCTACACACAATACCCCATAAAGACGAGGTGAAAACTGTTTTTATACGTAAATATCATATAAGTATTCAGACCCTTTGCTTTGAGACTCGAAATTGAGCTCAGGTGCATCCTGTTTCCATTTATGTTTCTACAACGTTATTGGAGTCCACCTGTAGTAAATTCAATTGATTAGACATGATTTGAAAAGGCACACACCTGTCTATATAATGTCCTACAGTGCATGTCAGAGCGAAAAAGATGGAACAGAGCAAAGTAAAGAGAGATCCTTGATGAAAACCTGCTCCAGAGCGTTCAGGACATCAGACTGGGGCGAAGGTTCACCTTCCAACAGGACAACGATCCTAAGCACACAGCCAAGACAATGCAGGAGTGGCTTCGGGACATGTCTCTGTATGTCCTTTAGTGGCCCAGCCAGAGCCCGGACTTGAACCTGACAGAGCTTGAGAGGATCTGCAGAGAAGAATGGGAGAAACTCCCCAAATACAGGTGTGCCAAGCTTGTAGCGTCATACCCAAGAAGGCTCAAGGCTGTAATCTCTGCCAAAGGCGCTTCAACAAAGTACTGAGTAAAGGGTCTGAATACTTATATAAATGTGATATTTCAGTTTATGTTTTTTGATACATTTGCAAATATTTCTAAAAACCGGTTATTGCTTTGTCATTATGGGATATTGTGTGTAGATTGATGAGGGGAAAAATACTGTCTGAATGCACTGTATATACAGTATATTTCCTTAATAATATTTTGTAGTATTTTTAAAAGTTGTTTTAATATATATATTTTTGCTGCCTCTTGGGCCCCTCATGGGCCTGTGCCCAGGGGCTTAAGCCCCGGTAATCCCCTGCATTATTCTGGCCTTCACGCGCTGACTGAAACCTGGCACAGTGGATGCTATTCTGTTTCTCAACACAGTGCTGCAATAGAAAGAAAGACAAAATAAGCAATTATAGCTTCCTAACTGGGTAGTTGTTGTGTTATAGCGTTTTTTTATTTTTATTGAATTCATATGTGGGTATAGACTATTAGCCCACACAGGCCATCGGCCTACAATATGTCTAAATGCTCAAGAAAAACAATAAATTGTTCAAGGGCAAAGTAGCCTAATTGTAGTGTCGATTTAGGCTGTTGTTTGACGTGTCTTATTTCAGCAAAACATTAGGCTATTGTTCAATTGGCCTAAATATTCAATAAATTCATAAAAAAATGTTGACGAAAAACGTAATTGTTCAATAAATGTTCAAGACAAAAAAATTGAACTGTACAGGACATTTTCTATATTTGCGGATTAGGTTCAGGTCCTGGTCTCAGACTTTCACTTTATCACATACAGTCGGATGGTTGCGGATGGGTTATTAGCAAGCGGGTGAACAAACAGCTGACCCACGCATCACTAGTCTGTGGATCATCGTAGCCTGACTGCCCGTGCATACATTTCCTGCGTGCATAGGATGATTTCGTGGAGCGCTTCCGAGGGACGTGTGTATTCCAGACTGGTTATTCTATTCTCGTATCTCATTATCTTGATGGTTATAAATCAACTGTTATTTAATATTCACAGAAAAACTGCGGTAGTGGAGTGAGAAACATAATGGAGGTGGTGTGGCACCATTGGCAGAGAATGTGTTCTTTAACAATTTGATTTCAGTGTGAATGCAAACAGTATCCCAATTTTTTACTCTGTAAGCAAACGCTATACCAACACATTATCTGTCACAATCTTTAAATTATGGATTCCTTGTTACAGGAGTTTGTAGTGCATGATGGATCCCCCATGAGGTAGTCTGACGATAGTAGGTTCTTTGGAAACCTCTTAGGTGGGCAGACGTTGTGGCTGCTACAACTGTCCCACACCCTCAGCTCCAGTCCCCTCCACCCCACACTGACTGATCCTTCGAACTCAACAGGATCTGAGGAGGGGTTCAGATTTTCTCCACCCCACCTACCCACACAGCATAGAGCAGGTCTAATCCTAGCTGCTCCTTTCACACAGAGATGCGGCCTTTGCTAACCACCAGACTCCTGCATGCCGCCCTAGGCTTTTTCTGTGCTCGCTCGCTCGCTCTCTCTATCGCTCTCTTCCTCTCTGATGACACCCTGGGAAAAGTCTGAAGCCCCCAACTCTGTGGCCTCTTTCCCACTGGCTCACATTTACTGACGAAGGTGCTGCTGTGTACCTAGACGGGGAAAAACAGACTTTCTTACACTCCACAGAAAAACGGAGGTAATAGAGTGAGAAACATAATGGAGGTGGTGTGGCACCATTGGCAGAGAATGTGTTCCTTAACAATTTGATTTCAATTTGATCTACTGTTGCAACTAGCCTAGTTCCCATGGGAACACTGGTGATAGAGTTGTAAAGGGAAACCTGGGTAATATCCACAAAGCGTATCAGAGTAAGATTGCTGAACTAGGATCAGTTTTGCCTTTCTGAAAATAATGAATACGATTATATGGACAGATTCCAGATCTGCCCTTGAGAAACTTTGTGGATCAGGCAGATCGCTCAAGAGTGACTTCGAAATTGGACGTCTATCCATGTCCTTCAAAACCGGCCAACAATGAGTGGTATTACCATGAAGTAGGCTTGGGTTTTGCTAGGGCATTGTGGATGGCGTCAAACCCATGACTCTGGATCAGAAGGTTGTGTGTTCGATCCCAGTGGTAGACACTAGTTTTAAATGTTTTTGTTTTAACCCTATCCCAAACCTAACCCTTAACCTTCTACATTTTATGTTTGGAGAAACGGACCAATACTGAGCAGGAGGAGTCAATCTTGAGTGTCAAAAACACTTAGAAATTTGACGTTTGGAGCATCTTAGGAATTTGATGACTAGAGGAACGTGGAGGAACGTGGATACACGTCTAAATTCTCCAGTTAGACTGAGAGCTTGCTGTGTGGATAAGGGCTCTGAGGGCTCAAGTTCCTCTTAGATAAGGGTTTGACTCCTGCACATGTGCCCCAATCCACCAATCCTGGCCCAGCCTAGAGAGAGAAACAGGTGTGCGTTTAACAAGGGCATAATTTACATTGACGTGGAGTGAAATGGAAAGGGGTTTCCCACAGCCTAGAACATGAGGTCATGGTGGTTAGTAGTGTGTACTCAAGGGTCTGAGTGTGTGTCTGAGGGGTAAACACACAGAGAGGGGCTGTTAGTTTGGCTGGTATGACAGGTTTAGCACCTCTGAATGTTTGTGTTTGTGTGCGGTCTTCTATCTTCATGGGGACCTGAAATCCCCCAAATTCCCCACAAGGATAGTAAAACAAGGAATATTCTCCCTCGTGGGGACATTTCCCACTTCCCACACAAGTACAAAGGCTATTTTAAGCTTAGGGGTAAAATTTAGGGTTACAATTAGGGTTAGGTGTTAGGCTTAGGTTTAGGGGTTAAGGTTAGGGTTAAGTTTAGGGTTAGATGTTAGGGAAAATAGGATTTTGAATGGAAATACATTTTAGGTCCCCACGATTATAGTTTGTTTGTGCGTGTGTCTGAGGCTGCTGAAAGGTCTGTGTCGTTGCGCGGTGTGTGGGACAGTTGCTATTTCCTCTTTCACCACCATGTCACCAAACAAATACCAACTATGATTCTGCTTTACCACTGTCAGAGTAATTGAAGGTTGTTTTCTTCAATCGCAAGCACTGTAGACATTTGGGTGCGTCTGAAATGGCACCATTTCCATAGGCTCTGGTCAAAACTAGTGCACTATATAGGTGATAGGGTGCCATTTCAGACGCACCCAAACATTTCTGCTTCATACATGACATACGGCGAATAGTCAGTTGTAGACAGTCTGTCATGCAATGTTTCAATCAGGGAATGTTTTTCAAGCTCTAGTCTGGCGGCAGCCCTGTGTTGATGTCATGGTGATTTGGATGGTTCAGCCTTCACAGAACAAATACTAGACAGGTTTTTATCTGACAAACATGTTTTCAGATAAACAATCGTGGATTGAAATTGAAAAAGACAATGTGATGTTGTTGGAAGATCTTCAAACATGACAGGTCTACCAATCTCCTCAGAGGCCCTTTTACCTCGGGGACCTCAGGGGACATATCCACCAGAATCCTATTCACTGATGATTGTCGTTCTGGTACTGACCGTCATGTCATGGGCGAAAGAAAGAAAGAAAGAAAGAAAGAAAGAAAGAAAGAAAGAAAGAAAGAAAGAAAGAAAGAAAGAAGTAATGATAGTAATGTAATGGAGGGAGAGTGTGTCACAGTCGGGAGTCATCAGGCTTCGAATTACCTCACAACAAGGTAGATAGGGCACCATGGCAACGCTCGGGACTCCACACTCTTCATCTTAGCTCTCTCGAATTCTGCACTGCATTAGTGGTGTCATTCAAGCAGAGCTTGTAAAATGTGATAGTTGCCTATAGGCTACGTTCAAGAAATACTACACAAGGCTACACCTGGTTAGATGTGTTCTACATCCTACATTTCCATAATGTTCTATGTATTGGCCTGATTAAATTCATACCTAATCACATACATACTTCCACTATGATCTGTCACAACACACGAGGCATGATGTGAGAGTAGACAGAGCCAAGGCCTAAAAAGTGATTATCTCACAGTTTATTCTTCAGTAACATCACGTATCTGTCTCTCTGTACAGTAGGGGTAATAAGGGATGCAATAATATATAATCACAATCGTAACAGCTATTATGAAATGAGTAACGCAGCAATATTAGATTTGTACCGGTTACCAATCACTCGTTACCAATCAATCAATGCAATGTAAAGAACATTTGACAAGCCTATTTGAATCGCACCAAAAGAGCTCATAGTAACTAGAAAGATAGCCTATTCCCATTGGGCAAACATCTGGTTGAATCAACAATGATTCCACATAATAATACCCCAAAAATAATGTTATGACATTGAATCAATGTGTATAGGTTAAAGTTAAGTAAAGGTTATACCTCTCCCTCCATTTCATACTTTTTTTGAGTATCGTCTTTCAACCACCTTTTAAAAGATGATAATTTCCCCGTAAGTGCCTCCTTAGACAGAATTATATCTGTTCGGAGAAAACCTCTTCCCTCCCGTCTCTTCAGTGCACCATTGCCATCATGTGCCATTACAAATCTGAATATATGAATAATTCAACACTTTTTAAAGTAATATGACCCTTCTGAATGACAGATTGAGGGCATGTCTAGTTTAGGCATGTGCCGGTGCCATTCATTCAGAGAGACAATTTGTATACTCCCTTCCAATTACCTCTACGTAACACTAGAGATGACCTATTCATCTCAATGTGTCATGGTGGATCTTAAATGCAGCCTAATGTTTCTTCCTCCTCTTTTAACCTAGAAGTGTATTTTGGTATATATTATTATTAACCTAGAAGTGTATTTTGGTATATATTATTATTAACCTAGAAGTGTATTTTGGTATATATTATTATTAACCTAGAAGTGTATTTTGGTATATATTTCTTAAGTAAACATTGTAAACTTTCAGTAGTTGCTAAAGTAAAATTATATGGTTTTTTTTATGGTGAGCAAGCGTTTTTCCTTTTCCAGGAGAAAATAATAACCACAATCAGAGTAATAATAATAATATTAATAAGAGTAAAGCCATCCTGCCATCTGATAAGAAGATGTAGGTGTAATGGGTTAGGGAGCATAAACTGGAATATTAATACTCTATATACTCTATACACAGTATGTTTGATAGACACTAACGTTTCAGTGTGTGACCCTTATGCTTTGCAAGTTGATTATTTCTTGAAAGATTCATCTTGAATTAATCTAAATGTAAATTATAGTAAAGTGGTAGTGTGAGCCGTGGAGGGTTTCTTTACACATTGAAAGTGTGCTGTTTTGTCTCTCCCTCCCTCTCTCTCTCTCTCCGTCTCTCCCTCTCTCTCTCTGTCCCTCTCTCCTTCGTCTCTCTCTCTCTCTCTCTCTCATATGTCCTTCTCTCTTTCTCTCCTTCGTCCCTCTCTCTCTCCTTCGTCCCTCTCTCTCTCCTTCATCCCTCTCTCTCTCTCCTTCGTCCCTGTCTCTCTCTCTCTCCCCTTTGTCCCTCTCTCTCTTCCTTGTCCCTCTCTCTCTCTGTCCCTCTCTCCTTTATCTGTCTCTCTCACTCCTTCGTCTCTCTGTCTCCTTCGTCTCTCTCCTTCGTCCCTCTCTCTCTCCCCTTTGTCCCTCTCTCTCTCTTCCTTGTCCCTCTCTCTCTCTCTCTCCTTCGTCCCTCTCTCTCTCCCCTTTGTCCCTCTCTCTCTCTTCCTTGTTCCTCTCTCTCTCTTCCTTGTCCCTCTCTCTCTCTTCCTTGTCCCTCTCTCTCTCTCTCTCTCTCCTTCGTCCCTCTCTCTCTCCCCTTTGTACCTCTCACTCTCTTCCTTGTTCCTCTCTCTCTCTTCCTTGTCCCTCTCTCTCTCTTCCTTGTCCCTCTCTCTCTCTTCCTTGTCCCTCTCTCTCTCTTCCTTGTCCCTCTCTCTCTCTTCCTTGTCCCTCTCTCTCTCCTTCGTCCCTCTCTCTTCTTCGTCCCCCTCTCTCTCTCCCTCCTTTGTTCCTTTGTTTCTCTCTCTCTCTCTCTCTCTCTCTCTCTCTCTCTCTCTCTCTCTCTCTCTCCTTCGTCCCTCTCTCTCTCTCTCTCTCTCTCTCTCTCCTTCGTCTCTCTCTCTTCTTCGTCCCCCTCTCTCTCTCCTTCGTCTCCCTCTCTCTCTCTCTCTCTCCTTTGTTTCTCTCTCTCTCTCTCTCTCTCTCTCTCTCTCTCTCTCTCTCTCTCTCTCTCTCTCTCTCTCTGGTTAATAGACAGGGCCTATGGGAAGATAGCCACACCTCTTGGTAATGAGAGAAAACAATCACAGTTTTGTTTTCTCCTCTCTGGGATGACTTCATTGGGCTCCGCTGTGTCGAGGCAGCCAATAGCCTCAGCCCCCTCACACACACTGTCCAAACTCACTCAGGAATGAGGCTGGCTGGCTACCGCTCACACACACACACACACACACACTCCCAGGATAGGGTGTGTTTATCGGAAGAGAATTCCCAAAGAGGTTTACAGTGGGGATTGATGAAGCTGATCCGGGATGGGAACAGGTGCCGGGATATGATTCAGACCCTGTCCATATGCCATGGTGGTGGCTGTTCAACAGAGGGATTAAGAGAACGTGTTCGTGTTTAGAGTCTCTGCCTCTCCTCTCTCACTGTCATGCCATACCACAGAAAGAGGGTGGAGCATGGATGGAGAAATGGAATACCGCAATGGTAACTCGATAGTCAGTGTGTCTGTGTGTATATGTGTGTGCGCGAGCTTGTGTGTGTGCCTGCATTTGTGAATGTGTGTAACACAATGGACTCATTTGTTTGCAGCTGAACCAAACCCCCCCCACACACACACCACAAACAAAGAAGAAAGGCGGTTTATGGTTTGTTAGAAAGCACGCTGAGACATATGCTTGCTGTTTTTCACTCTCTCTGTTGGAGTTGACTCCACTCAGCTTGGCAGAAGCGACCCTAGCCTTGCTCGTTTTCCTCGGGCATAGTGCTGGACGCCAATAGACTTTTGGGGTCATGTTGTGACTGGGGAGGATGGAGAGCCAAAAGGGCCACTGGGAGGACAGGCTGTTGCAGGACCATCTGTATAGGCATCCTGACATAGAGGTTTGGGAAGCAGGGCGTGGGCTCGTGGAGAAGAATGGATGGACTAGTGGAGGGGAAAGAGGTGAGATAGTGGAGAGAGATGAAAATATATTATTATCAATAACCACTGTGAACAGATTACATCTGATTTCAAAGACACTTTTATCCTGGGCTCAAATTGAGATAAAGCCCACAGAATTGTTACAAAGCAAACAGCTTTCAAAGAATATCTCCAATATAGGCCAGCAGTGATACAACTCTGTGAAGTCTCACTCTCAGTCTCACTGCACCCAAAACAGTGTCAGCACTAAAAATACATCAATGTTTTTTTAGTGCAGGTTCCTAAAAATGGAAAAGGCACTAAAATAAAGAGCTTCCTAATAGAGTTAAAAAGCTGGAGGAGAGGAGGGAAAGGGAGGGGAGAAGTCAAGTTTCTAGTTCAATCCTCACCCTTTCTCACCCTTCCTCTCACCCTTTCTTCACCCACCAATTTGACCTGGGAGAGTGACCTGGGAGAATGACCCTGAATTACCTTTGAACTAGGAAATGACAACAACAAAACAAAGCCTGCTGCCATAACAATAAAGTATGTTTAGAAACCGGATGTTTAGTGTCACTATTGGCATCTGAGAAGAGACTATTTTAATAATTCGCTTTGAATATATTTTAAGGTTTTTGTAATATCTTCCTTATTTACAACCCACTTGAATATGCGGATCTTGTCCATCCAATTGGCTGTCAGTAATACATACAGTATCTATAACTGCCCTCTATAGAACTCTGCTGTCCTTATATGGCAGGCTATATAATAAATGATATGGCAGGCTATATAATACATTCTCTGTTCCCTCACTGGTAGATATTGTGTACCAGCCAAAGGATAACAGCTAGGATCTCTGCCTGCTGTACAGATACACAACTGGTCTTGTCCTCGTGTCACTCTGACTTTGGGAGTGATAAATTGACACGGAGAACATAGGCTAGTAAATGAATCACTGTAAAACAGTCCGGATATTTTTTACTGCCTCAGTCTATTGTTATGTTCATCCACTCTAGGCTTCCATAAAGACTCCAAGCTCTCTGAATAAGACCCACTAAAACATCCTGGCCCAGTCTGAATAAAAGAGGTGGAAGAGGGGCTCTGATACTTGGACTGACCCTGGTGTAAACAAAGCTCTGGATGTACTCAGGAAGCACTGGATCTAACCCCCTGAACTCTAACCCCTGACCCCTGTGCCTGAGAGGTCCTACAGAGATTTTCCACCTCACCAATCCACCTGACCCTCCCCTCTCCTTTTCAGCCTGATTGTGGATCCTCAATGGCCCTGAATCCTGCCCCGTTAACCCTTTAACCCCAATAGACCCATTAATCCTGTATGTCTGGGAAGTCAGACAGAGATTTGCTACTTCACTGATTCAGCCAGCTGCTCCCACTCCTCTCTCCACTACACTACAGTCTGATTTTAGTGTTGTCTCCAACACCCCTGACCTCTAACCCCAGTGTCTGAGAGAGGAGACTAGTAGCTGTGTCTCTCCGCTCTCTCAATGCTCTCCTTTCTGCCTCACTGTCAGCCAAGCAAGTGTGTGTGTGTGTGTGGGGGTGGTTAGAGGTGAGTGTATCTTTGTGTAAACGAGACAAAGTAAGAAGGAGGGATAGAGAACAGGTGAAGAAGGAGAGAAAGAGATGGAGGTGTAGTCTGTAGCTTCAGCACCCCAGTCATGCTAACAATGCCTTTGTTTCATCGCCGCAGTGACAATGAACTCCCAGCTCTCCCTCTCGCACACACACACACACACACTGGCAGCCTGTGTTAATCCTGACAGAACAAAGCAAGCAGATCCCCTTGATGGTAACGATAGCATAGAAGCACCACAGGAACAAAAGGCAGTGTCCACAACCAGTGTTTAATTTCAGCTGGATCCTGCCTGAACAGGATCCTGCACCTCTCCGTTTTGTACTGTTTCGTTGCGAAACCTATTTGGCTGGATCCGGGTACCACTCGTGGTATGGAAAATAATTTTCACTTTTTGCAATGTAAAAAGTATAATAAAAGCGATCCAAGTTTATTCGCGTTGCCTCTTTGTTAATTTTCCTGGCCCACGCAAAAAACGTTATGTGAAAAAGTAGATTTTCTGCTCAGGCCTGATGTTCTAAGAGTTTATACAAATCGGGCCGGCCCGGGTTTATGGTTTGCGCAACATTGTAACCTATGTTTGAGACCAACGTGTGGCCGTGGTTGTGTGAGAAGCGCACCTGTATCTCTCACAGAACTAGAATGTCTATGATCTCTCTCCCACTCTGCTCTGTTAGACATGAGCCTGCACCTCGTCTCTCCAGGGTTGCACTTCATAATTTATTGCCTTATAGAATCATAGCCGCGTGAAGGGTTCTGGAGGAGCTGCAGTACCCCTGAAAAATGTAAAGACATTTGCAAAAATTATAGAGTTACTGCTGTCTGTTCATTCAGAGTAGCCTACTACACCATGAGAAGGCCTATACTGTAATTAAGCCACATAGGATCAATAGCTTCTTTTAAAAAATAGCCCAGCTGTGGATTGTGTGGCAAATCTGTCAGTGAGCAGCATGCAGACAAAACACGCTTTTCCCCCACAATTGTATTCGAAGACACAGGTGGGAAAGCAAATAGCTCCTGCTGAAAATAGAAGCCTAATCTGTCTGCTGTAGGGCTACCAAAATATTTGATCAACTTCCAACTATCTGGTGATGTAAAAAGGGCTTTATAAATACATTTGATTGATAGGCCATAACAAGAGAGATAGGCTTTTGGGTGAGTCAGTGAAACTGGAAAGCCTTTTTAGAACTATAATTTCTCATATTGTAGCCTACAACACACCTAGGCCTAGGCTATTGATGGATTCAAGACAAGGTTGTATTTATTGATCTCAGATTCTCAGTTTGTCGGTGTCAAAGTAGCCTGTCATTTCGATCATTTGTACGGCATTAAAATGACGTAGAATTGCATGAAATGCGTTTATAAAAAGGCCACATTTCTACCGGACCCTAATCTACTAAAAATGTGTGCAATTTCTGTAAGTGCCTGTACTCTACTGCTTCAATGCAAATACCAAATGCGATGATATGCATGCAATGCTTTATCATAAAGGTGGGTTTTCTTCTCCCTCATCCGTTCTGTTACCCCAGAGCTCTCCAGGTTACCCCTCTCTCACGCTCACTTTCTGTCCCAGCACCTCCTGATTTACTGATGGCTGTCTGTCTGTCTGCTCTCCGACACAATACTAGTCACACATCTGTCTAGACACACAGCTAGGGGCCTCTGCTGCTATTGTTGGTCTCGTGGCAAGTAGTTTGATAAACATTAGTTAATGTGATGATCCAGGCTCTATAGGAAAGGGAATGTGAGTGAAGAAAACCAGGTTATACGGTAGGTTATGGCTTATGGGTGTGTCTGCATTGCAACTGGATCTCACACCTATGTCGCACAAAATCCTGCCCATAATCCTGCATTGCTGCATAATTAGCAATCATTTTTGTGCAACCTCGGCTAAACGTGTCTGATACTGTTGGTTGACGTAAGCACTACTGTAATACACAGACTGAGACAGGAAGTGTGTATTATTGTTTCCTGACCGCTCTATACTTCTAGACCATGATGCATTGTCTGACGATGATGATGAGTGTGTGTGTGTGTGTGTGTGTGTGTGTGTGTGTGGGGGGGGATACAGCTAGAGTGAAAGCGGAAGCAAATCACACGTGTAAGGATAAGCGAGGTACCCACTGAGTACACACACACACGCTCATCCGTCTCTGGAATAGTGCAGGGGCTTAGAGTGTGTGTACACACAGAGTGGTGACTCATGGTTGAACTCACAGATGTCCTCCCAGACTCACCATGACCATAGAGCTGTACAGGCTTAACTACACAGCCAGTCAGCCAGTAGCCAGTCAGCCAATCAGCCAGTCAGCCAGTCAGCCAATCAATCAGCCAGCAAGTCAGTAAGCCAGCCAGCCAATCAGTCAGCCAGTCAGCCAGCTAATAAGCCAGCCAGCCAGCCAGTAAGTCAGTCAGCCAGTAAGCCAGCCAATCAGTCAGCCAGCTAATCAGCCAGCCAGCCAGTACGTCAGTCAGCCAGCCAACCAGCCAGTAAGTCAGCCAGTCAGCCCTGCCTTACAGAGGAAATGCTTCCTCTAGGAATTCCTCTGTACTGTATCTCTAGGACAGCATCATAGAGCTGGCAGTGCCAGAGTAATCTACACCACAGCATGGGTACTGAAAGGACACACTGGGCTTTCTCTAGCATGATCACATCTAGACTATTATACAGAAAATGGCTTCTTATTGTGTACATTCTCACTATACAGTTTTTGTTGGTCGCTTTGGTACTATTATCGCAAGTATGTGGTAAAACCTCACAAATCTTAGTACTCCAAAATCACCACACTTGTAACGCAGCCAGTCTTTCATTCAAAACGTGCCATTGTGCGTTCATTTGGATTGTAAACATCTCTCACCACACAAAATATACGTTCCTCGTAAAATGTCATGAGAACATATGGTTTAATCACCAAAACACAACATAATGATATCTTTTCAGTTTTTTCATTTAAACTACCAGTGAATCCAATAACAAACAAACAATGCAAGATACATGTTTCAAATCGCCATTAGAAGTGCTGAAAGTAATATGCTACAGTACTATAAAAGACAGATTACACAGTTTTCACATTAGGCAATACACTTACATTACCCAACATTTCCATAATATCTATCCTATGTGTAATCAAGTTGTGATCAAAATGAAGACATCCTCTCCAATAATATGGGCAAATTAGTTTTTATTTTCAGATATAACTGTAACATTGGTATACTCTCTATAATCAGATGTACACAGTTAAATAAAACAAATGAACTAAATGAGAACAAAACATCACATTTAGAACACATTACATTAGTTTGGATCAAGCCTGTCTTGAGCATTTGGCCATAGATTCTCGTCCACATCACAATGAATGTCATCATTGTTCATGCACCTTGGGAAAAACCTTTTGGCGTGACGAATCCATGCTTGACATTGGTCTACACTGATGTCATCACATGCATCATCCATGGCCTGAAGGAGGGTGGCACGCTCAAGGGTTTGGCGATCATAGACCTTCCACCTCCATGCTGAAAAAGATTCCTCAATAGGGTCGAGGAAAGGAGAGTGTGGAGGCAGGTAGAGGGTCATGAATCGGGAATGGGCCTGAAACCATGCTTGAACCACCTCTGCATGGTGGAACCTAACATTGTCCAATATACATATGAAGTAGGCGATGCGTCAAATAGTAACAGTAATACAGTATATATTGCTGGACCTGAACATACTCAGCCCTCAGTTGTTTCACCCAGTCATTGTCTCTCCAAAAGGCGGGCAAGTTGTTGGTAGACTGATGGATGCCACATTGGCAAAGGTGTCATCGTTCTCCTAAATTGCATGCTTTATTTCCAACAGCCATATATCATTCCTGGCCCTCACCATTTCCACCAATGCCCACTCCTGCTGGTCGGTCAGCACACGGCCACGGCCACCACTATGGGGTTCTAAGCATAGAACAGAGTATACTGTCAATAGATCATACTGTAAGAATACTGTAACATGTTTGATGAATTTACATGCCTTACCATTTACTGTAACTGTAATGGTAAAGCATAGTATATATCCTCCAGACTTACCGGTTTTCATTGAGAAAAGTTTGGATGATAGAATTGACAGTTGATGCCCATGCCCACCTCTCTGTTGGTGCCCATGCCCACCTCTCTGTTGGTGCCCATGCCCACCTCTCTGACCTCTCTGTTGGTGCCCATGCCCACCTCTCTGACCTCTCTGTTGGTGCCCATGCCCACCTCTCTGACCTCTCTGTTGGCGCCCATGCCCACCTCTCTGACCTCTCTGTTGGCGCCCATGCCCACCTCTCTGACCTCTCTGTTGGCGCCCATGCCCACCTCTCTGTTGGTGCCCATGCCCACCTCTCTGACCTCTCTGTTGGTGCCCATGCCCACCTCTCTGACCTCTCTGTTGGTGCCCATGCCCACCTCTCTGACCTCTCTGTTGGCGCCCATGCCCACCTCTCTGACCTCTCTGTTGGCGCCCATGCCCACCTCTCTGACCTCTCTGTTGGTGCCCATGCCCACCTCTCTGACCTCTCTGTTGGCGCCCATGCCCACCTCTCTGACCTCTCTGTTGGCGCCCATGCCCACCTCTCTGACCTCTCTGTTGGTGCCCATGCCCACCTCTCTGACCTCTCTGTTGGCGCCCATGCCCACCTCTCTGTTGGCGCCCATGCCCACCTCTCTGACCTCTCTGTTGGTGCCCATGCCCACCTCTCTGACTTCTCTGTTGGCGCCCATGCCCACCTCGCTGACCTCTCTGTTGGTGGCCATGCCCACCTCTCTGTTCGCGCCCATGCCCACCTCTCTGACTTCTCTGTTGGCGCCCATGCCCACCTCGCTGACCTCTCTGTTGGTGGCCATGCCCACCTCTCTGTTCGCGCCCATGCCCACCTCTCTGACTTCTCTGTTGGCGCCCATGCCCACCTCGCTGACCTCTCTGTTGGTGGCCATGCCCACCTCTTTGTTCGCGCCCATGCCCACCTCATTGATGGATCCCTTGTCTACAGCTCTTCCTATTCCATGCTGTCTATCCTGCTCCATGTTGAAACAAATTGCCAGTGTTCACACACACCCTTATATATGGTGAACACTTGTGGTTACCACCATGTGAAATCAATTAGCAATAACAAGTAGTCATTATGTATGGTTATCATGTATCATACATGTAATTTAGATGTTCATACAAACACACATTTTATTTGTGGAGTTCTCGAAATCCATATACTGTATATAGCTGACAAACCAATTTAAAATCTCTAGGTTTACCAACCGGTTCAGTGATTAACAATTAAGAGCAGTTGGATTAAGTGTTGGTCAAATGTATTTACGCAAATCAGAAGAGAAGCATATCAAAAGTATTGTGAGCATTGCATTGTGAAAGACAATTACTTCATATGAAAGGTACAGTATTTCTTTGATGACACACTGATGTGTGGTGAAAAAGTGTAATTTTGTGTGTTGTACTTAGTAAATTGAACATGTGATTACATGTTTGAAAAAACAGCCTTTTTTGATAATCTGCTTTGAGTTTTGTACTAACAGTTGTGAGGTTTTACCACATACTTGCGATAATAGTACCAAAGCAATCAACAAAAACTGTAATAGAATCAAACCTCACAACAAATTTTTAGTTGAATTCAATTTGATTCACTTTGTTTGCTCAGTCCAGCTGCTTTTTCAACTCATTTATCACCAAACAATCAAAAAGGTCTTAGACTGAAATGGTGACAGTGGCGGTCACAGTGTGTGAGTGTGTGAGTGAGTGTACGTGCTGTGAAATAGATGCATCCCTGTCAGAGGAGGTGAGTTATGGCATTAGAGGACTATAATGTTGTCTGTCTGGTCAGGTCTTAGACAGAATAAGTGAACTGTGACAGCTTAATGAAATGCATTTAGCCCAGCAGTGTTAACCTCAATGGATGCTGTTATTTATGTGACTGTGTCACAGTCGGAACACACAGGCCTGCTATGACAACCAAAAACAAAGACGAGGAAATGACATCTGCTTTCAAGCTGTTTTTATCACAGATACGGCTTGACTGCTGCTGAGGGATACAGGGTGGAGTGACAGCCACCCTCTTCCGCTTCCCCTTTTCCCCAACAAGATCTCACGGTTTTACCAATTTGACTTCAGATTGTGATGGTTATCCACGTTTCTCCAAACGTCAAATTTTGACACCCTGGGTTGCCCCTTGATGGTACTGTGCTTACGTCCGTCTGGGTGAGCGATGCAACAAAACATTTAGAAACAGGAAATTGGCTTTAAAACTGTAAAATGTGTAGAATAGCAGGAAATTAATATAAGGAAATGTACATTTAGGGGAATTTTATAAGGGAATTCCCATAAATTTCCATGTCGACTCTATGCATGGAAATGCCATTGACCGGAGCAAAGTAACCCCATTTCAAATTTACTTTTTCCCTGTGTCATTTCACATAACTTAATTTCTGAACTTATTTGTTTTGGTTTCTTTGTATGTATGGATTACTTGGGTTGTTTATATAAGTAAACTTCCGACTTCAACTGTATATGTATATATATATATATAAAGAAATTTCCCCCTCGGGGATCAATAAAGTACCTATCTATCTATCTATACTGTATATTTAACATTTTTGAGATGTTGGGGGGGGGCCCTTGCTTGGACCTTGCGGGATGTCCCTGTGAAACTGCGCTATGCCACTGTGTGTGTGTGTGTGTGTGTGTGTGTGTGTGTGTGTGTGTGTGTGTGTGTGTGTGTGTGTGTGTGTGTGTGTGTGTGTGTGTGTGTGTGTGGTGTGCGTGCGTGCGTGTGTATGCGTGTGTGTTTGTAATGTGAGCAGGGGAACAAAGGGAAGCTGAAGGCTTGGAGAGGAAACTTGAGACATGCGTCACGATCTCGCCTGGCAGTGTCGGCTTGACCTCTCACCTCCTAGGGACTAGTGACACCAGTCAGTCAAGAAGATCCGGTGGGGGAGAGGGCAGCCAGTTAAATACGACCGTAGGTTTCTGTATATTCTGATAGGAATTCTCCATTGCTCCCAAATGATTTAGCACGGTTGTTCATATTGTCATTTAGTGCAAAGAATACACCCAGTTGTGTGCTTTCCTACTCAATGATCTACATAGGAATGTGAATGGGTTTGATTGCTTTTGAACAGTCTGCCCTGAAGTGCCATTTTGAGTGTGTAGTCTAGCTATGGTATGGTTAAATTATACTGTAAGTATTGATCTCTCCCTTCTCCCATGAAAGTCAATAGGACAATAGATCTGCTTTGTCTTCTCCTGAACACAGTGAAAAGCCTCGTCACACCCAGTCCAGTCCAGCCTCGTCACACACAGACACACACACACAAACATTCTCTAACTAACAGCCCTGCCTCTGTTTGTTTAGGCTGCTTTTATACATTCTGAGACTAGGTAGGCTAAGCAGGAAGAACATGTAATGAAAGAGCTTCCTCTTCCTCTCTGCAAAAGGTTTCACCGTTGGCACTGTGTGTTCACTGACTTTTTCTCTCACCACTGCTGGGGAATAAGGCACTGGCTGTGGGTTTTGTTTTTCAAATAGTCTAAAGACATTTAGTTAGTTATTTTCATGAGAAAGCCAGTGGTAAATGGTCAGGGAGAGATTGCAAGTAGGCTTGCTCGGCCGCACCTTTTTGTTACCTTAAGCCAGTGATTCACAAGAAATACCAGTCACTGGCATGCTATTGTTCCTCCTTCTTAGTTTACAGCTAACACTGACTAAATCAGTGTCATACAACCATCTATAGACTCAACATAATACTACCCATTAGGAAGCCCCATGATGCCGTAATACAGCCTTGATGTGAGCCTACCCTTGCTGGCCTCTATAACACCTCACTTTAATAGATCTGCTCCAGTGTAAGTGCTTCTTTACACTACAACTACCTTGTTGGCCCATTGAGAGGGATGTGTTGAATTTTTTAAAACGTGTAACGGAGCACCATCTAAGAGCAGAGCGAGAGATGAGGGGTAGAGAGAGAGAGAGAGGACACAGAACGCTTTCCCACGGCAACGGTCTCCACGGCGACAGTGTGACCCAAATATCCCTTCTCTCTCTCTCGTTGTCCTCAGAGACGGGGCAGCTGTTTTGGGGCGGGGAGAGATGAAGACGGCGGCTGTGGCGGACGGGTTGTAATGTCACTGGGATGGAATGAGTGTGTAGTGGATACTGAACTGCAGATAATGCTCTGAGAGGGTAAACAGCTTGCCTGCTGAATGTTAAATGGGAAAAGGAGAGATAAAGAAAGTGTGGGTGTGTATGGTGTGTGTCTGGTGTGTGTATGGTGTATGTATGGTGTGTGTATGGTGTGTGTATGCGCGCCTGTGTTTGTGGTTGTGCGTAGTTGAGTGTGTTTGTGCAGTATCTGCCTGTGTGTGTATATCTGCCATGCATGTGTGTGTAAAGTAAATAGCCCTCATCATATTACACTTCCTCTCTCAGCCAGGAGAGGAATGCCCCAGACTGTGTGCCCAGCAGCAGGCACCATGTTCACCCCCAGTGGCTTCAGCCCTCACCTGGCCTCCACCTGCTCTGAGGCTGACCCGGTGACAGAGCCTGAGGACGAGGGGGGCCCTCAGGAGGCCCGGGGGCCTGGAGCTTGCCTGGTGGATGGACCCCCCATCACCTCCGCCTCCCTGGACACTCTCATCCAGCACCTGGTGCCTACCACAGACTACTACCCAGAGGTAAACAACTATGAGAGGGCCTCTAATCTACCCTGGTTGTACTGGCCACAGCATCAGTAGTAGAAATAGGAATAGTAACAGCAATGTTAAAGATAATGTAAATACTGTATGTGTTTCCTTCCACAGAAAACCTATGTTTCCTTCAACAGAAAGCCTATGTGTTTCCTTCCACAGAAAGCCTATGCGTTTCCTTCCACAGAAAGCCTATATGTTTCTTTCCACAGAAAGCCTATGTGTTTCCTTCCACAGAAAGCCTATGTGTTTACGTTCCTGCTGAGTGCTCGTCTGTTCATCTCTCCTCCTGAGCTGCTGGCCAGACTCTGTGAGACCTGCATCAAACAACAGCAGCTGGACCAGAGTCCACTGGACATGGTCAGTACATGCACACACGCACGCACGCACACACACTGACATCACGCTCCTACTGACCACTTATACACAGAGCCCTCTCAACACGGACAGTACTGCTTACACACCCACACACAGTCACTCAACACACACAGCTGCTGCTGATCACTTCTACATACCTACTGAAGGTTTTCCTTCCCAGTATCTCTGACTGTGTCTACTTCTCCTGTGTCTCCCCACAGGCTAAAGTGAGGAAGTTTGGTCCCAAGATCCTGCAGCTGCTAACAGAGTGGACAGAGACATTCCCCACAGACTTCAGGGAGGAGAAGATGGTGGGCCTGTTCAAAGACATCATCCACAGGATAGCACCCTGTGATGAGGTGAGGAGGAGAGAGATGGAGGATGGGAGTGAGGGAGGCTATCCTCCGTAGTCGCACAGCCGAGACTGAGAGCAGGGTGAAGGAGTTTGGCACTCTGAATGTACAAAACAGTGCAATGTTATACAATCCTGTTCCACTGCATTACAGGTGAGAGAGCAGGAGAGAGAGAGAGAGAGAGAGAGAGAGAGAGAGAGAGAGAGAGAGAGAGAGAGAGAGAGAGAGAGAGGAGAGAGAGAGAGAGAGAGAGAGAGAGAGAGAGAGAGAGAGAGAGAGAGAGAGAGAGAGAGAGAGAGAGAGAGAGAGAGAGAGAGAGAGAGAGAGAGAGAGAGAGAGAGAGAGAGAGAGAGAGAGAGAGAGAGAGAGAGAGAGAGAGAGAGAGAGAGAGAGAGAGACGAGGAGAGGGGGTTTGGCATTGGCTCTGCAGCATCAGGGAAAGAAAGAGAAAGAGATGGATGATGATGAGGATGGAGAGCAGGAAGGGGAGGAAATGAGGGGAGGTGGATACGAGAGAGGAAGAGGGATGGAGAGAGAGCAGGGGGAGGCTGATGGTGATGAAGGTCCAGTTATTTGTGGCCCAAGCAGTGTTCTCGCTCTGGGCCATTTATGGCACGCTATGGGTGATTTACTGAGACCCGACCTGCTGGCCCCAACCAACAGCCTACAGCCACACAGCTCAGTGGGGGGTGGACGCACACACACACACACACACACACACACACACACACACACACACACACACACACACACACACACACACTGGGGGGAACACAGACACATCCATACACACATACTGAGGGAAACACAACACACACTCACTCACACAGAATAAACAATAGTGTGAAGGAGAGGGATGGAGTCTGGAGAGATGATGATGATGATGATAGCGATGATGATTTTGATGATGACAACGATGTTGATTTTTCATCTGATGAAAAATGTTGTATATGTTGTGAAATTGTTGTTAGATATTGCTGCACTGTCGGAGCTAGAAGCACAAGCATTTCGCTACACACCCGCAATAACATCTGCTAGCCACGTGTATGTGACCAATACAATATGATTTGATTTGCTAATGTTGAACATCATGAATATGTTCATGATCCTTATTAGTTGTTTAATCATTATAATGGTCTCCCCAGGCGTACTGGAAGACACTGAATCAAGTCCTGCAGACCCTGAGCCAGAAGCTGGCAGCCATCGCCCAGGGAGAGGACAGCATCAAAGTGAACGCCTCCTCAGTCTCCTCAATCTCTGACAATCTGGTGGCCTTCAAGACCAAGTCTCCACCCATCCAGAAGGACATGCTGTCTATCTGCAACGACCCTTACACACTGGCACAGCAACTCACCCATATTGAACTGGTAAGGAGAGCGGCGGAGGAAGGGTAGGATGGGAGGTGGTTAAATAGAGGTCATGGAAAGAGAGAGAGAGAGATGATGAGAAGCGAAGAGGAAAAAAAGGAGAGAGAGAAGCAGAGATGAAAGAGAATAAGAGAAGGGTGTGATGTCAGGGAGAGATATGATTAGAAGTGTAGAGAGAGATGACACTAAGAGAGAGAGAGCAGATGGGAGAAATAACAGACACAGCAATAAAGCGTAGATTAGGATAGCTGTAGAATCAAAAGAGAGATATTATATATATATAAAAAGAGAGAGAGAGAGAGCACTGAAATCTTCCAAACAACCCAGAGGACAGCTAATTCTCCCATTGGCTTGATTACCAGCTAACTATTCCAGCATTAGTGTTGAATGCTCCCTTGTACAAGGCCTAGAGCTGAGTAATAGGCTTGGAAAAGGTTATCTAAAGAAACATGAACAGACAGGGCTGATCTGAGGAGGACGACCTACTCTCACTGATTGAGTGCTGTTTGTTTGTTCATGTGTGTGTTTATGTTCACGTGTATTGGTGTGTGTTTTTATGCATTTGTGTGTGTGTGTGTGTGTGTGTGTGTGTGTGTGTGTGTGTGTGTGTGTGTGTGTGTGTGTGTGTGTGTGTGTGTGTGTGTGTGTGTGTGTGTGTGTGTGTGTGTGTGTAAGGGCCCTCCTCTGCAGGCTTGAGTAAGCATGTACTCTCATCTGATAAGTATGACATCATCTCAGAAGTCAGTGGTTTGCCCGAGGCGTTTAACAAAGGGGATAAAAACCGCAGTGGATATATGCAACCTGACAGCTTTACAATCCACAGCACTCACACACACACAAACGCACACACACACATCCTGGCTAATGTGCAATCTCTCAGACATACTGTAAAACTGACAAGTGCTTATCAGAGTACCGAAATTCCTGCATTCTGGCATTCACTGAGTCCTGGCTGAAAGAGCAGGACCAAGACGCTGGCGACTGACAGCATCTACCGGACCGTGCAAAGTTTACAGTACAACTCCCTGACGCTCCGGATCTCTTTATGGGTGACTTTAATCATTGTTCGCTGAAAAAGTCTCTCAATCACTACGTCACCTGCCCTAAAAGACATGGCAACGTGTAGGGTTTACGTTATGGGACAGTAAAGGGAGCGTATAGATCACATCGCCAGAGCTCCACTGGACACATCTGACCATAACACTGTTTAACTCGTTCCCACCTACAAACCTGTCCTGAAGAGAGGTAAAGTCAAACAAAGAAATGTTCAGGTTTGGACGGCTACTGAGCATCTTCAGGACTGCTTTGATAATACTGACTGGGACATTTTCCTAGCTCCTGCACTGAACTAGATGAATTGACTGACACTGTGACCAGCTACAGTTGAAGTCTGAAGTTTACATACACCTTAGCCAAATACATTTAAACTCAGTTTTTCACAATTCCTGACATATAATCCTACTAATAAATCCCTGTCTTATTTTAAGAAGTGAAATGTCAGAATAATAGTAGAGAGAATTTATTTATTTCAGCTTTTATTTCATTCATCACATTCCCAGTGGGTCAGAAGTCTACATACACTCAATTAGTATTTGGTAGCATTGCCTTTAAATTGTTTAACTTGGGTCAAACGTTTTGGGTAGCCTTCCACAAGCTTCCCACAATAAGTTGGGTGAATTTTGGCCCATTCCTCCTGACAGAACTGGTGTAACCGTGTCAGGTTTGTAGGCCTCCTTGCTCACATACGCTTTTTCAGTTCTGTCAACATATTTTCTATAGGATAGACGTCAGGGCTTTGTGATGGCCTCTCCAATACCTTGACTTTGTTGTCCTTAAGCCTATGCTTGGGGTCATTGTCCATTTGGAAGACCCATTTGTGACCAAGCTTTAACTTCCTGACTGATGTCTTGAGATGTTGCTTTAATATATCCACATAATTTTCCTTCCTCATGATGCCATCTATTTTGTGAAGTGCACCAGTCCCTCCTGCAGCAAATCACCCCCACAACATGATCCTGCCACTCCCGTGCTTCACAGTTGGGATGGTGTTCTTCGGCTTGCAAGGCTCCCCCTTTTTACTCCAAACATAACACTGGCCATTATGGCCAAACAGTTCTATTTTTGTTTCATCAGACCAGAGGACATTTCTCCAAAAAGTACGATCTTTGTCCCCATGTGCAAACCGTAGTCTGGCTTGTTTTATGGCGGTTTTGGAGCAGTGGCTTCTTCCTTGCTGAGCGGCCTTTCAGGTTATGTCGATATAGGACTCGTTTTACTGTGGATATAGATACTTTTGTACCTGTTTCCTCCAGCATCTTCACAAGGTCCTTTGCTGTTGTTCTGGGATTGATTTGCACTTTTCGCACCAAAGTACGTTAATCTCTAGGAGACAGAACGTGTCTCCTTCCTGAGCGGTATGACAGCTGTGTGGTCCCATGGTGTTTCTACTTGCGTACTATTGTTTGTACAGATGAACGTGGTACCTTCAGGCGTTTGGAAATCGCTCCCAAAGATGAACCAGACTTATGGAGGTCTAAAAAAAAAATATTTGCTGATGTCTTTTGTTTTTCCCATGATGTCAAGCAAAGAGGCACTGAGTTTGAAGGTAGGCCTTGAAATACATCCACAGGTACACCTCCAATTGACTCGAATGATGTCAATTAGCCAGAAGCTTCTAAAGCCATGACATTATTTTCTGGAATTTTCCAAGCTGTTTAAAGTCACAGTCAACTTAGTGTGTGTAAACTTATGACCCACTGAAATTGTGATATAGTGAATTATAAGTTAAATAATCTGTCTGTAAACAATTGTTGGTAGATTACTTGTGTCATGCACAAAGTAGATGTCCTAACCGACTTGCCAAAACTATCGCTTGTTAACATGAAATCTGTGGAGAGGCTGAAAAATGAGTTTTAATGACTTCAACCTAAGTGTATGTAAACCACCGACTTCAACTGTATGTTTCATTCTGTGAAAATGGGATAATACCCCAGAAATCTTGCTAAATATTCCCAAATCGACAACTTTGGGGCTCCCGAGTGGCACAGTGGTCTAAGGCACTGCATCTCAGTGCAAGAGGCATCACTGCAGTCCCTGGTTTGAATCTAGGCTGCATCACATCTGGCTGTGATTGGCCTAGTTAAATAAAGGTAAAATAAAACATTTAAAAAATAACTTAAAACAGTCCTTAATCTGGGGAAGCAAATACAATTTTAAAGAGGTTAAACTGGCTAAGTTGAATTATAAAGATGGAGGTATAAAGGCGCTAGATAAATAAAACAGTGCTAGACAACTCAGTGGCATATTTGCCTCTATCTTCCAGCTGTCACTGCAACAGCAAAGGGTCCATGTATAGTCTGGAAGGAGTCATTGGTGGTACCGGTTGCCAAGGTCAAATTCTCCTAAATTAAATTATTACAGAACTGTAGCCCTTACCTCACTGACCATAAAATTATTTATATTGCTAAGGGTGAGATTATGGCCAATGTTCAAGACCCATTGCAGATGGCTTATAGGGTCGGTAGACAGGTGGAAGATGCAACTATCACTCTTCTTAAATGTCCTTAAACAAAGGGTGAAAGTCAGCGGTTCCCTATCCTCCACAAGGGTGCGTCCTTTCCCCTCAGTTGTTTGTACTGTACACTAATGATTGTCAAGAGTAATCACAACTCTAGACATATCATTAAGTTGGCAGACAACTCAGTTATCGTGAGTCTTTTACATAATGAGGAGGTGAGCCGTGGCCCAGTGGTGAAGGAGTTTGTTGGATGGTGTGACCGCTCCTACTTATAATGAGCACTTTCCTTGACAGTAATCTGAGTTTTGAGGCCAATCTGGATGCTATCTTCCTGAGGAAAGACTGCAGTTTCGGGGTGGATAAGACCCTGATAACCATCTTTTACAGATTGTTTATTGCATCCATTTAAACATTCAACATCATCTGCTGTTTCGGTAATCTACTTTTAAAGAGTAAGAACAGGCTGGGTAAAATTGTGAAACAAAGTAGCAGGATCATTGGTGTGAATTTGACTGACCTTTCTCACCTGTGTCAGACACTAGTCATATGTAAGGCGCAATCCATTCTGAGGGACTCCCATCATCCCTTGTTTGATGGATTGATGTTGCTTCCATCAGAGCACAGATACAGGCTCCCTAAATTGAAAACTAACAGGTGTAAACTCTCCTTCATGCCATCTGCTATTAGCTTTCTCAATAAGCTGAAGTAGTACTGGTAGTTTGCTGTATATTTATTGTCATGTGTTGAATGTGTTTTTACAACGTGCTGCAAAATGAATTGCCCCCAGGGGAAAATAAAGACTACTCTACACGCACACAGCTCTCTTTATGTATGTGTATTTTTTTATTAGTGTTGCCCTATGTTTAAGCCTCTATGGCTGCATTTACACAGGCCTGTGTACATGTGTGAGCTAATATAGCTGCATACCAGGGGTCAGCTTGGTAATTCAAGGAAATGTGATATCTGTCAATGATTAATGACTTCCTGTATTGATTGGCTACCATTACTGAGATGAATTGAGTTAATATCCATGGCCATGTCGCTGTGGTCTGCTCTGTGTGTTTCAGGAACATCTGAGTCACATTGGCCCTGAAGAGTTTGTCCAAGCCTTTGTTCAGAAAGACAAACTGGATAGCACTCAGGTATTGTATAGTCTACTGCACTTTGACAGTGGAAATAACATTACAGTATACGGCTGTGTGAATAATTTCTTTGCCGTTTGAAAAGAGAGTAGGAGTATGTGAGAGAGATCGAGAGTATGAGTGTTTCAGCATCACTATTCAGAAGGCAGGTTTATAGGTCCAGTCAGGGGCCAGCAGGTCACTAAGGCCACCCTCTACCTGGGGCTCACTTTAGTGGTGATGACTGGACACAACACACAGTCACACACACACATACACACAGTTGCACTCACACACTACGTTATTTTTATCTCTCCATCTCTCTTGCGCACGCTCCTTTGCTCTCTTTCATTCATGCAACTTCTCTCTCTTTATTTGCATGTCTTTCGTTGCTTTCTTTCTCTGTGTGTGTCTCTTTTTCTCTCCCTCTCCCTCCCTCTCTCTCTCTCTGCAGTAATGTACCTATTTCCATTGTCTCTGCCAGCTGCTGATGACATTAACACAGGCAGGGGGTTTATCTGTTTGTTTGTCTGTCCGTCTTTCTATAGTTAGATAGATGGCGCTATAACATCAAACAAAACCCCTATAGCACCTATAACTTCAACCCAGTCAGCCCACTGGGCACACAGTGGTTGAATTAACGTTTTCCACGTCATTTCAATGAAACCAACATGGAATAGACGTTGAATTGAGATCTGTGCCCAGTTAAAACCTATATTATCATAATTAAATGGTTTTTCAATCCACATAAAGTTACAATAATGAATTCCTTAACTGATCATTATGGGCCCGATTCAGACTTCAGAGAAGAAGAAGAAGAAGAAAATAAATCACCAGGAAAGAACCCATTGAGACGCAACCTAAAACGAGCCTGTGCACATGGGCAGATACTGTGTGTGACTGTGTGAGAGCGATGTCATGCTTGTCGCCACTGAGTGGCGCAGTGGTCTAAGACACTGCAATCCAGTGCTAGAGGCGTCACTACATACAACCTGGTTCAAATCCAGACTGTATCACAACCGGCTGTGATTGGGAGCCACATAGGGCGGTGCACAATTGGCCGGTGTAGGCTGTCATTTGTTCTTAACTGACTTGCCTAGTTAAATAAAGGTTAAAAAATAGATCATAAATAATTATCTGCAGTGCTGCTTGTGGCAACATCATTTTGCTGAGTCTACCTTTAAACATACAGTACAAACAGCACAAAAACACATCATTAAGAGATGACCGGCCTACAGAAAACATATACACATCTCGTCAACAGAGTTTTGGGACAGAGTTTTAAACTCACTAAGGGGCACTAGTACATCTAGGTGAAGCCTGTTCCATGCCTCCGGTGCACATTGGGAAAAGGCAGTATGTAAAACGACGTCCAGCCCACCATATGATACAACCTGCAATGGTGGGTTTGCGACTTGGCATTTGTATCAAAATGCATAGATGCATGATAAACTCAGTCCAATTACAGAAAGAAACTGTCTAGAACAAGCTTCTTTCTAGCCTCAAATGGGAGGCAAGCCCTGTTATGAAAAAAAACAAAAAAACAATTTCAGTTTAAGCTGAAAAATTATCTACATTAACTTTGTAAGATTTATTGTCCAACCAAAGACCAAGGTATTTGTAGGATAACACCTTTTCAATGGGTGTGCCCCAGATGTCAAAATACTAAACTTCCCTGGCTGAGAGGGAGCTCTGGTAAAGATCATGAAGTCGACTTAACATGGACTTATTGTAAGTCAATAAAACATGGACTTAAGTCCATGTTAAGTCAATTTATCTCAAGTCTGAATAGGGACCTGAATGCCTAGTAAGGTGGCCCTGTCTGGTCCTGATATACAGTATTGTGTGTTTGTGTCCCTTGTAGCCGTGCTTCAGTGAGCAGAAGAAGAAGACCACTAACTTGGAGGCTTATGTCAGGTGGTTCAACAGGCTGTGCTACCTGGTGGCAACTGAGATCTGCATGGTAAATTATTTCACGTTATTCTCGTCTTCGTTGTGCCAGTCTTCCGTCACTGAGGTTGATGATAGTGTCCCATTGATAAGATGATAAGAACCCCATTGTGAGTAGCATTACTAGTCTCAGATCCCCATTGTGACTGAGGCAGTATACCTTCTTCCCAGAACTAGGCCAAATATATTTTGTTTTGCATGTAATTTACATCCATTATATCTCACTACCAGCTTGTTTATGTCTCCTCTCAGCCTGCTAAGAAGAAGCAGAGAGCCCAAGTGATCGAGTTCTTCATCGATGTGGCCAGAGAGTGCTTCAACATCGGCAACTTTAACTCCCTCATGGCCATCATCTGTGAGTGTCTCAGTTGTATCCCACACAATACAAGATCATACACTGATATTTGGCAATATACTGACATTTGATATGTGTCTGCTCCTCTAGCTGGTATGAATATGAGTCCTGTGTCTCGGCTGAAGAAGACCTGGGGGAAAGCCAAGACTGCCAAGTTCTTCATTCTGGAGGTACAACTCACTAATATGGAACTGTATATCATTGGTAGAATTTGGAGAAAACAATTCTCCCATACTGTACGTACACTTTTACCTGCCTATTAAACTACAATTTAATGGGGGCTGAACTTCCTGATTTGTCCTCGTTTTTAGGCGTAGTCATTAAGAAATGCAGCTGCTATGACTGAAGCTAAACGAGAGTTGTCTTGGGGGGTGGTTTAATGTGTGTTTTTCTTGCGTGTTTGTTCACACGTGGCAAGCGTTTGTACATTCACTCTGACAAAACAGTACACAATTAAGCTCACTCACCCTTCTATGTAACTTGAAATAGTCTAACCAGGTCTTGTCTTGAAGTCGCCTAGGCTAGCTAGTGCTAGCCAACTTCTTTCGCCAATTAGCTTCAGCCGGCTGGTTTGCGACCTTGGAAAAATTGGTTTGACATTGGAAAGCCCATCTCTGGGGCTAGCTATGGCCTGTCAATAAATTACACTATTTAAATGGGACAATATTTTCATGTTGCACATGATTTAGTTGTCCCATTAAATTCTTTCAATATTTGTATACACATTTTTACAGTTTATATTTGGTTTGAGGTTTTTAAGTCAATTTGGACCTATTGACCTTTTAAAGTATTGTCCCCTGTGCATTGTGTAATTTACTGAAAGTCCCTAACTAACCCCATAGGGGTATCGAATGTCATACCAAATTGACCATGGGCATTACGATCAGGTCACGTGCAGCTGCGCTACAAATTGATGAGTACTTGGGTGCTGCCAGCTGTGAGCATGTGTACATTTTTCTCCTATCGTCTTACGAATCTCAGTTTTGGACGATACTGACTTAACGACCAAAATTATCCTATTTACACTGTGTAGTCAATTTTGACACTAGACATTTCTGAGTCATATAGATGCCACATGGGCCGTTTTCAAAATTAGAAGTTGCTTTTTCGGGGCAGTCGCTCTTTAAAAACATGGTTTTAGTGCCACAATAAGGTGGGACCAATGCTTATCATGGACAACTTTGTAATGCTATGTTGTACTCCCATACAGCATCAGATGGACCCTACTGGAAACTTCTACAACTACAGAACAGCACTGAGGGGAGCTGCCCACAGGTCCCAGACTGCTAATAGCAACAGGGAGAAGGTAGCCTACAGTTCAACGCAACATTCTCTAGTTCATCTAACTCCGACCAAAACTACTGGACTCACCTGACCCAGTTTCTTGTATCAAAACCCAGTGCATAAAACTAGAAATTATTTTTCTATATCTCTTTTTCTATTTCTCTTTTTTAGATTGTGATTCCCTTCTTCAGTCTACTGATCAAAGATATCTACTTTCTGAATGAGGGATGTGCCAACCGCTTGCCCAATGGTCATGTCCATTTTGCGGTAAGGCTGCAAATATTATACTGATACATAAAAATGTACGATTTTATTTTATTCTCACTGTTTCTTTCTCTAATGGGGCGTATCCTTTGTTCATTTTGTTTTCAGAAATTTGTGGAGTTGGCTCGCCAGGTGGGAGAGTTTATGACGTGGAAACAGATGGAGTGTCCGTTTGAGACAGACAGGAGCATCTTACACTACCTCCACACTGCTCCCATCTTCAGTGAGGACGGTAAGACACAGTTTTTTTGCAGCACTAGCAATCGTTGCTGCAACATTTCTCCATTGAAAAGGAGTAACTTTTTATAATCTGGGGAATTTTCATCGGCAGCACCACCTAATCAGAGCGCAGAAATTGGTCATGTGATCAGTCTGACGTTCAAAAAATGTAGGAAAACAGGCGGCCGATTTGAGCTAAAGTGAGAGAAAATCATACCGTTTTGTTGGCCATTCACGTCTCAAATGTTTCTTCACTAAAATATTTGATCATGATACATGAATACATACATTCTGTGTTCAGTTGCATGTTTATCTGACAAAAATATCCACGCTGGGGCGCATGCTATTGATTAGCATGCTAATCGTAGCGCATGGATAGTCAATGGGACAAACTGGCTAAATTAGCTAGCTAGCCACATGCATTGTTAGCTAGCTATAGCCATTTACATTTCGTTTATCATTTTAGATCGTTTTTTGTATGTTTAACTAGCTGGCTAGCTATGTTAATACCATTCTCATCTTTCTAGCGTATGATTATGAAGTTAAGAGTTTGCTAAATCTAGTTATTTTTGTGTCTGCATTGTCATTTACTTGACTGGCAGCAGGTTGAGTGGATGACAAGGGCAGGGTCAACTCCTCTTTGTTGCTTGAGTGTTAGCTGATGATTTTCAGTACAGCTGTGGCAGTAACAAACTATAGGAGATGAGCAAATAAATGGGGAATTTAATTTTTGAATTGATCTGTGCTTTATATGAAATATATTATTCATGTCTATGTTACTCATTGCTCATCAATGTTCCAATGTCTCATACCCCACTCCATTGCCTGCAACATTGATCTGCAATACTGCCCCCCAAAGAATGCTAGTGTATCATCAGCTTTACAGTTCAAAATAATAGTCACACATCACAGTGAATATACGGCTGAAACTGATACAAAATATGGAATTTATCCTTTTTTTCTTTTTTTTCCTCTGTCATCCCTAGGACTCTATCTGGCATCCTATGAGAGTGAGAGCCCAGAGAACCAGGTGGAGAAGGACAGATGGAAAGCACTCAGGTAAGACAAAGATATATATTTCTTTACTGTGTGTGTGTATATATATATATATATATATATATATATATATATATATATATATATATATATATATATATATATATATATATACACACACACACACACACACACACACCACACAGCGGGTGAAATAAGTATTGAACACGTCACCATTTCTCTCAGTAAATATATTTCCAAAGGTGCTATTGACATGACATTTTCACCAGATGTTGGTAACAACCCAAGTAATTCATACATACAAAGACACCAAAACAAATAAGTTCAGAAATTAAGTTATGTGTAATAATGTGAAATGACACAGGGAAAAAGTATTGAACACACTTACTGATATTTATTTAATACTTTGTACAAAAGCCTTTGTTGGTAATGACAGCTTCAAGACGCCTCCTGTATGGAGAAACTAGTCGCATGCATTGCTCTGGTGTGATTTTGGCCCATTCTTCCACACAAACAGTCTTCAAATCTTGAAGGTTCCGTGAGCCTCTTCTATGAATCTTGATCTTCAGTTCTTTCCATAGATTTTCAATGGGATTTAAGTCAGGTGATTGGCTGGGCCATTCTAGCAGCTTTATTTTCTTTCTTTGAAACCAATTGAGAGTTTCCTTGGCTGTGTGTTTGGGATCATTGTCTTGCTGAAATGTCCACCCTCGTTTCATCTTCATCATCCTGGTAGATGGCAGCAGATTTTTGTCAAGAATGTCTCGGTAAATTTGCCCATTCATCCTTCCTTCAATTATGTGAAGTTTGCCAGTACCATTTTGCTGAAAAGCAGCCCCACACCATGATGTTCCCACCTCCAAACTTCACTGTTGGTATGGTGTTTTTAGGGTGATGTGCAGTGCCATTTTTCCTACTCTTCTGATTATTCTTTTCACTCCTCTGTCAGAAATCTTGCGAGGAGCACCTGGTCGAGGCAAATTTATGGTGAAATGATTGTCTTTCCACTTCCGTATTATGGCCCCAACAGTGCTCACTGGAACATTCAGAAGCTTAGAAATGCGCCTATAACCAATGCCATCATTATGTTTTGCAACAATTAGGTAGCAAAGGTCTTGAGACCGCTCTTTGCTTTTACCCATCATGGCAATGAGACCTTTTTGTTGGCCATCAGTTGGGACTGAACCAGCTGATATTAATTTGCACTGACAGGGGGCTGGATTGCTTTTTAATTACTGATAGTTTTCAGCTGTTGTCTTGGCTTTGCATGCCTTTTTGCACCTCCCTTTCTTCATGTGTTCAATACTTTTTCCCTGTGTCATTTTACATTATTACACATAACTTAATTTCTGAACTTGGTTTCTTTGTATGTATGGATTACTTGGGTTGTTACCAACATCTGGTGAAGATTTCATGTCAATAGCACCTTTGGAAATATATTTACTGAGAAAAATGGTGACGTGTTCAATACTTATTTCACCCGCTGTATATATATATACACACACTACCGGTAAAATGTTTTACAACACCTACTCATTCAATGGTTTTTCTTTATTTTTACTATTTTCAACATTGTAGAATAATACTGAAAACATCAACACTATGACCAAAAAAGTGTTAAACAAATCAAATATATTTTATATTTGAGATTCTTCAAATAGCCACCCTTTGCCTTGATGGCAGATTTGCACACTCTTGGCATTCTCTCAACCAGCTTCATGAGGTAGTCACCTAGAATGCAGGTAGTCGCTTGAAAATTAACAGGTGTGCCTTGTTAAAATAACATTTGTGGAATTTATTTCCTTAATACATTTCAGACAATCAGTTGTGTTGTGACAAGGCAGGGGTGCTATACAAAGACAGCCCTATTTGGTAAAAGACCAAGTCAGTCAATCTGGAAAATTGTCCAGTCACAAAAAACATCAAGCGTTATGATGAAACTGGCTCTCATGAGGACCGCCACAGCAAAGGAAGACTCAGCATTACATCTGCTGCAGAGTTACCAGCCTCAGAAGTTGCAGCCCAAATAAATGCTTCACAGAGTTCAAGTAAGAGACACATCTCAACATCAACTGTTCAGAGGAGACTGCGTGAATCAGGCCTTCATAGTCAAATCCTGCAAAGAAACCACTACTAAAGGACACCAATAAGAAGAGACTTGCTTGGGCCAAGAAACATGATCAATGGTCATTAGACTGGTGGAAATCTGTCCTTTGGTCTGATGAGTCCAAATTTGCGATTTTTGGATCCAACCGCCGTGTATTTGTGAGACGTAGAGTAGATGAACGAATGATCTCGGCATGTGAAGCATGGAGGAGGAGGTGTGATGGTACTTTGCTGGTGACACTGTCAGTGATTTATTTAGAATTCAAGGCACACTTAACCAGCATGGCTACCACAGCATTCTTCAGCGATACGCCATCCCATCTTGTTTGCGCTTAGTGGGACTATCATTTGATTTTTAACAGGACAATGACCCAAAGTACACCTCAAGGCTGTGTAAGGGCTATTTGACTAAGAAGGAGAGTGATGGAGTGCTGCATCAGAAGACCTGGCCTCCACAATCACCCGACCTCAACCTAATTGAGATGGTTTGGGATGAGTTTGACCGCAGAGTGAAGGAAAAGCAACCAACAAGTGCTCAGAATATGTGGGAACTCCTTCAAGACTGTTGGAAAAGCATTCCAGGTGAAGCTGGTTGAGAGAATGCCAAGAGTGTGCAAAGCTGTCATCAAGGCAAAGGGTGGCTACTTTGAAGAATCTAAAATCTAAAATATATTTTTATTTGTTTGACACTTTTTCAGTTCCTACTTGATTCCATATGTGTTATTTCATAGTTTGATGTCTTCACTATTATTCTACAATGTAGAAAAAAACTTGAATGAGTAGGTGTGTCCAAACTTTTGACTGGTACTGTATATACAGAGCATTCAGAAAATATTCAGACTCCTTCACTTTTTTCACATTAAGTTACATTACAGCCTTTTTTTCTTCATCAATCTACACACAATACCCCATAATTACAAAGCTAAAACTGTTTGCAAACGTATAAAACTAAAAAGCTTAAATATTACATTTATATAAGTATTCAGACTCTTAACTCAGCAGTTTGTTGAAGCACCTTTGGCTGCAATTACAGCCTTGATTCTTCTTGGGTATGACGCTACAAGCTTGGCACACCTGTGTTTGGGGAGTTTCTCTCATTCCCCTCTGCAGATCCTCACAAGCTATGTCAGGTTCAGATGTTTGATCAGGTTCAAGTCCGCGCTCTGGCTGGGCCACTCAAGGACATTCAGAGACTTGTCCTGAAGCCCCTCCTACGTTGTCTTGGCTGTGTGCCTAGGGTTGTTGTCCTGTTGGAAGGTGAACCTTCGCCCCAATCTGAGGTCCTGAGCGCTCTGGAGCAGGTTTTCATCAAGGATCTCTCTGTACTTTTCTCCGTTCATCTTTGCCTTGATCCTGACTAGTCTCCCAGTTGCGAGTCTCATAGCAAATGGTCTGAATACTTATGTAAATATGGTATTTTGTTGTTTTTATTTTAATTTATTTGCTAAAATTTCTAAACTTTTTTTTGCTTTGTCATTATGGGGTATGTGTGTAGATTGCTGATGGAAAAAAAAAAGTTATCCATTTTAGAATAAGGCTGTAATGTAACAAAATGTGGAAAAAGACAAGGGGTCTGAATACTTTCCGAAGGCACTGTATATACATATAACGTATATCAGCTTTACAGTATATAGCCAGACCCCTACATTTGTTTTTGTTTTCAAAACGACTTTGAGATTCTTGATTGTAACAAAAGGTGCTATATAAAATACATCTATTATTATTATTATTATTATTATTATTATTATTATTATTATTATTATTATATAGCCTAATGAGTCAGGTCAATCAAATATGAAGTGAGAAGCTGCAATTGTGAAATCTTATATTGTCTTTCCTCCTATCTTTCTCCAGATCTAATATTCTGGGGAAGACAAAAGAGCTAAAAGAGCTAAAGGAGCATGGCAGCTAACCCCGAACCCAACCCAGCTAACCCCCAACCCAGCCCAGCTAACCCCCAACCCAACCCAGCTAACCCTCAGCCCAACCCAGCTAACCCTCAGCCCAACCCAGCTAACCCCCAACCCAGCCCAGCTAACCCCCAACCCAACCCAGCTAACCCTCAGCCCAACCCAGCTAACCCCCAACCCAGCCCAGCTAACCCCCAACCCAACCCAGCTAACCCCCAACCCAACCCAGCTAACCCCCAGCCCAACCCAGCCCAGCCCAACCCAGCCCAGATAACACCCAACCCTGCCCAGCCCATATAACACCCAGCCCAACCCAGCCCAGCCCAACTAACCCCCAACCCAACCCAGCCCAGCCCAGCCCAACCCAGCTAACCCCCAACCCAACCCAGCCCAGCTAACCCCCAACCCAACCCAACCCAGCCCAGACCAGCCCAACCTAGCCCAAACCAGGCCAGCCCAGCTCAACCCAGGCCGGCCCAGCCCAGCTCAGGCCAGACCAGCCCAGCCCAACCCAGGCCAACCCAGGCCAGCGAGGGAGGGAGGGAGGGAGTCGGTATACTCATTGGGTTAGGGTTAGGGTTAGTCGGTGTACTCATTGCACTACAACAAACTGTGAAGGAGCCTAGCTGGTACTTAGGTGTTTTTCTACACATGAAGAATAGAAATAGAAATGAGGAAACAATCATGATGAACAGGATTCATCACCAACATCACCATTTAAAACAGGAAAAGAAGAACAAACATCAACAAGCAGTGAAAAGTGAAGCTATCATGGACACTGACTGGAGTATAAGGCCATTTAACTATTGTACATTGGCTAAATTGGGTACTGTATATTATTTAGGGATATACAGTCATGTGAAAAAGTACACCCCCTCCTTTTTTCTTTACATATTTGGACAGATGGATATGTAAACTTCACTTCAACACTATTGACAGATAAAGGTTACCCAATTTAACAAATCACAAACAAAACATTTTTTGGAGGGGGAAATGTTATGCAATTAAAATAAACAAAACCTTTACCATCACATAAAATGGCTAGAATTAGGTGTACCAAAACAAGTGCAAATTATTAGAAAACATTAGAGAGAAACTTAGGAGGTTCCAGCCTTCCATAAAGATAAGAAAATGGGTCTGGTTTGGTCTTAACTATATGGGTGTGTGGTAACACACTATTCAAAGCTCAAAAGACCTACCCGAGGCTTTCAGAAGAAAGATTGATGCCCATGAGTCTGGGAGGGGTTACAATTCAATTTCCAAGCAATTAGAAGTTTCTCTCTAATGTTTTCTAATCATTTGCACTTGTTTTGGTACACCTAATTCTAATTTTAGCCATTTTATGTGATCGTAAAGGTAGGGGTGTACTTTTTGGTGTGATTTGTTAAATTGGGTAACCTTTATCTGTCAATATGTTGTGTTGAAATGAAGATTACATATCCATCTGTCCAAATATGTAAAGAAAAAGAGGGGGTGAGAACTCTCCAGGGGGTGTGCTTACTTTTTCACGACTGTATCTATCCCTCCATCTTGTTGTATATTTACTCTTTGGGCTCATGTTTGCTACCAGAGTGTTCAGTTACAGTGACAGGGAAAACTATTATTATATTATCCTATTTCTCTATCCTTTCTTTCTCTCCCTCTCTTCCGCACTCCCCTTCTCTCTCTCACACACACCCTATTTTTATTGTGTATGTTTTCTATTGTACTGCAAGAATCTGGTAAATGTAAGAGTTACTGTGATGTGAAGGGCACTGGCTTGCCCACTTTGCTGCCAGACTGTGTTTAGTCCTGTAAAGACTACTAATAATGACTACTACTGAGTACTTGCAATGACTGGAGAGGCCTACGGCATTATATCATTCCACATTCAGTACATAAATACATAGACTGCGTAGTGTGTGTCTGCAGGGCCGACTCCAGGCATAAGCGCATAAGTGGTCGCTTAGGACCCGCGGTCGCTAGCGGGCCCCCGACCCCACATTTTTTTTATACATTTTTTGGGAACTCCGTCGTGGTCTCAACTTACTTTTGAGAGTAAAACTAGAATAATACACCAGGTGCAATTTAGACATGTGGTTGTGCATCAGCAGTTTTTCTCTTGTTATGTTAGTCACTCAATTAGCTGACAATTAGCCACGGCAATTTTTTGATTGGTAGTTAGTCTAACCAGCTATCTAAACTTGTAATAATCATGGCCGAATAACAACCCTGACCTCCAGGAGACCTCCATTGATTTTGTTAGTCATTCTCAATCAGATATCATATTAACATGGCATCATAAGTCATGGCAAAATTTGTAGAATTGCAGGACAATTGCTTTAAAACGGCTAAACTCTCTCTCCACCCCATGGGAAAATGGGTAGAATTGCAGGAAATGTGTTATAAAATTGCAAAATGTTCTCTCCACCCCATTGTAAAATGTGTATAATTGCAGGAAATGAACTTTAAAATGGACATTTTCTCTCTGCCGTCAAGAGGGGGCCACTAAAATGCTTTGCCTCTCGCTTAGGGCCCCCAAAAGGCTTGAGCCAGTAGTGTGTGTGTGGGGGTGGGGTATATCAGTTAAGGGGCTTATTCTTATCAAAATATAATTCATCTCATTATATTTGGTTGAGAATTCAATGTGAAATCAACAACAAAAAAATTCACCATGTCTTTGGATTTAGGTTAAAAGATAGGTGAAAAAAATATGAAATGCCCTTACGTTGATGACTTTTTGCAAAGTTTTATGTTGATTTAACATCATCACGTATATTTTTTTATTGAAATTACGTGGAAACAACGTTGATTCAGCCAGTTTTTTGCCCAGTGGGAAGGGTATTCTCATTGCCATGTATTAATCTACTGTACCTGTACATTTTAGGTTTGGGTGGCTTGGGATATCAGTGTTGTTTAAGTGAAAATGAATTGTGCCATGAAAACGACAGCAAAACAATCAATCATGTCCAGAGCCAGGCCTGTGTATAGATTGTGTTTATAGGACTACTTTTCCCATGTAGCCCCTGACATCTTTCTGCTCTCCAGGAAGTAGTCTCTCTCTGACTGATGTTCAGTTGTCTGATATTTATGGAGATTTCTGTAATGACAGATGTATATGGTTTTGTTTTGTTATTATTTTATTGTGTTCCTTTATTGACAACAAAGTCTTCTAAATGGCATGCTAAAGACAGTGTTTTTTTTTAAGGGGCATTATATGTAGGGTTCCACCAATTAAATACTGGAGGGCTTTTAGACCACTTTGGAATATGAGCTATGTGATTCCATGTTTTTAAGAGACAGTTTGATTTGATGTTCAAGTGATGCATTTATAGCCCTTTCCTTCTTTTAACAATAATCTCTCTCTCTCTCTCAAAACAGTTTGGAAATAGTCATTTAACTCTTCCCCTTACCCCGTTGCCTACACCCATGTCATGCCACACTGTGCAGTCCTGAGAGTCAGGAGGCATCCAAGATAGTTGTTTTCAGTGCAGTGTTTTCAGTGAAGTGTGTGCGCGTGACACCCTGAAGCAGTCAGATCATTGATACCGTTTTATTTACTGGCCAGTTTACAAGATTCTGACTTAAATAAATGGTTTTTAATAAAAATGCAACCCTGTTCAATGTGTTGATTTCATAGTAGGTCCATAGGCTTAGCCTATATTGAAGTCTTATGAAAAAGTTCAACTTGTCATGCACCCAGATCTATGGGAGGGCATGTTCTGATGAGGCCATTTTAGTCGCTTCTGTTGCCCACCCGATTAGATAGATAGATAGATAGATAGATAGATAGATAGATAGATAGATAGATAGATAGATAGATAGATAGATAGATAGATAGATAGATAGATAGATAGATAGATAGATAGATAGATAGATAGATAGATAGATAGATAGATAGATAGATAGATAGATAGATAGATAGATACTTTATTGGTCCCAGAGGGGAAATTTCTTCACACATATTGTGAAAACTAAGGAACTTGAGTTGACCCTGCCAGAGACGATGAGGGTAAGAATACAGTGAAATGGGGAAGTGGTAAAGCTCGTGTTAATATTACGTCGATTTTTTGGTGCGCATGTACTCTTGCATGTGTGAAAAAGGAATCTATATTTGGCTAAATGACAAACAGCATCTAGTGCTTACATATGCTATTCTCTCATCCTCCTCTCTACCACCATTGGTTGTTTGCACTGTTGTTATGGAGTGGAAACAGTTTATCTCTTTACACCTTATACTGTACTGCATGTGGATCTTTCTATAAATAAAGGGGCCAATTTGTAACATCAGGGTCAACATTTTAAAATGGTTTGATATACATGTAAATATGTTTTTCTTGCAGCTTCACATCTGTAGTTACAAAGGGATGCACAATGAGACCATAACTCCACCTAGCAACAACTAAACATCTACACGAAATTCAAAATGTCACTAGAAACATGGACACCGCATATGTGTTCTGTCAACAAAATCATTGACAATAATAATAACCAATAATGAAATCATTATAATCAGTCAACTCTTCAAGCATTGTGTGTGTGTGCGAGCGAGTCTGTATCTGAAAACTAGCCATCTAATTCCTGCTTCCTCTGTCATGGTTTCCTCGACTCTTTGCCTCTTCTTGAAAGTGCATTGTGGCCTGAGGGGAGGAACCTTCACTCCTCTCCCCCAATGTTCTTTGAGAGGGAGGTGAGGAATGGCGTAAACCAGGGGAGAATCCCAATTGCATTTCTTGTCCTCTCTCCTCGCCGCCTCCTCAAAACCCATTGGATAATTAGGTGAAAGGGGAAGGACCTCTGACCTTCTGATCCAATGGGTTTTGAGAAGGAGAAGAGTAGAGAGGGTGCGACAAATCAAGGAAGCAAGTATTTGACTGCTGTTAAAGCCCCGATGCAGTGTTTGTAATTGTATTTTCAAATCATCATTTTATGTCTTAACAAATCACTGTGTGTGTTTATTTAATGGAAGACCCATTTGCGACCAAGCTTTAACTTCCTGACTGATGTCTTGAGATGTTGCTTCAATATATCCACATGATTTTCCTTCCTCATGATGCCATCTATTTTGTGAAGTGCACCAGTCCCTCCTGCATTGTGACGTCATGATGTGGGCCAAAAGTTCCATTCTACCTGACCAGGATGAAATTCCAGGCAACTGTTTTCACAACATAACATAGGGAGAAAAGAAATGTTACAAGGTCACAGTGCACTTCCGAGATACAAAAAAAAGAGTCTGACAGCAATATCCAGGAATTTCATAGTATCAAGTTCAACGTGTAATTCAATAGTTAAATGCTTAGTATATGATATAAAGACAAACAGCAGTATAATACATGTAAAGGAAAGAAAGATAATGTTTTATGTCACACGATTCTATCAATTGTCATACTTAAGTAAAAGTAAATGTAATTGCTAAAAAATTCTTAAGTATCAAAAGTAAAAGTATAAATAATTTCAAAATCTTTATATTAAGTAAACCAGAAGGCATACATTTTTTTGGAAAAACAATTACAGATATCCAGGGGCACACTCCAAAACTCTGCTAAGCATAAAACATGTAGAGAGTACTTTTGGGTGTCAGGGAAAATGTATGGAGGAAAAAGTATATCATTTTCTTTAGGAATGTAGTGAAGTAAAAGTAGTCAAGAATATAAATAGTAAAGTAAATTACTGATACCCCAAAAAAACGACTTAAGTAGTACTTTTAAGAATTTTTACCCAAGTACTTTACACCACTGGGTTTAAACATAGGTTTTTATTCAACTCATGAACTATATTGAATGTAGAGTTGACGTCGGAAGTTTACATACACTTAGGTTGAAGTCATTAAAACAAATCTTTCAACCACTCCACAGATTTCATGTTAACAAGCTATGGTTTTGGCAAGTCGGTTAGGATATCTACTTTGTGCATGACACAAGTAATTCTTGCAACAATTGTTTAGAGACAGATTATTTCACTTATAATTCACTAAATCACAATTCCAGTGGGTCAGAAGTTTACATACACAAAGTTGTGCCTTTAAACAGCTTGGAAAATTCCAGAAAATGATATCATGACTTTAGAAGCTTCTGATAGGCTAATTGACATAATTTGAGTCAATTGGAGGTGTACCTGTGGATGTAATTCAAGGCCTACCTTCAAACTCAGTACCTCTTTGCTCGACATCATGGGAAAATCTAAAGAAATCAGCCAAGACCTCAGAAAAAACATTGTAGACCTTCTTTTGACATGTTGGGGAAGTTGAGAAGCACTCCAAATTTGTCATTGTTTTTTTATAAGATAAGTTTAATGCTAGCTAGCAACTTAACTTGGCTCCATGCAGCCACAAAAGTCCTTTTGATGCTGCACTCACGTAACAGGTGGTTAGCCTGCCACGCAGTCTCCTCGTGGATTGCAATGTAATTGGCCATAATCGGCGTCCAAAAAGGACAATATCCGATTTCTATGAAAACTTGAAATCGGCCCTAATTAATCGGCCATGCCAGAACCACACCTGCAGCCCAGAGCAGGCCCGGGGCGAAGGACACACAGAGGCCCAGCGCTATCATCGTGAGCCTTGTCATCTTCGAAACGAAACAGTATATAATGCAGCTGTCGAGAACCAAGGGAGAACTATTCTAAAAAAGACAAATGCATTTCTATCTTTAATGACTATTCTGCCCACCTATTGCGTAAGAGAAAAGACTACGAAGGGATCAAGAGAAAATTGGCGCCAAAAATATCACATACTCTGATGTTCCCTGCCAAGCTGCGCGTCACCCGTGAGAGCAAGACCCACATCTTTGATTCTGTACCTGATGCCGAGTCCTTCCTGCGCTCCATTGGGATTACACCACCTTCCAGACCCGAGGACAGGGTCCGAAAAAATATGCTGACTATGTGGCAAATTGTTGGGCCAAGAAGGAGCGAGACAGAAGGACCCAAGACCTAAGAAGTAGGCTAAATCTACCGCAGAACATTGTTCAGGCCACATTGACTACTGAAGCGACCCCTTCTTCTTAAGAACTTGAAATTACCTGGATTGATGCTCATCATTGGGACCTTATTGCTGGACTAATTCATCAATCTTTGACCTACAGTATTTTGACAGTACAGTACAGTATGTTTGCAATTACATATAGGCTACCCAAGTGTAGGTTAGTCAAAATATTAGCCTAAAATGTGCTGATCCTATATTTATACAATGCTTTTGGATTACATTTCAATTTCCAGCATTTAACCCTTACTGTTTAGGACAGCCTGCTTTGGAAGGAGAGACAGTCAGCCTGTTTGTATAATACATTTTTATTTTTGTGCGTTTTGTTCCAGGCCACTCTTTAAATGATAGGTCCTGAAGTGAAATTGTCTAGTGATAAATATTATCACTTGTTTAAAGAACACCACAGCATCAAGTGTTCTACATTTAATTTCACAGTTCACTCTCCCTTCCTTCTAGTGGAGACACTTTTGTGTTGATGTTCTTTTTATTTCTCTATGTGTTTTGTATTGAAATGAAAAAAATAAGGGAGCATGTCTGTCTGCAGTTATGGGTACAAGGAAAAGGTCAATTCAAATCAAGGTCTGAGTGTTTTTATATTGACACTTTATACTGACAATGAAGTCACTTAACATTTGGATTTATAACGTGAAGGGCTTAAACCATGTGATTAAAAAGAAAGAAATATTGACAGAGCTAAAACAAATGGATTGTGGCATTGCCCTCCTCCAGGAGACCCACTTATCAGACGAGGAGCACAAAAATCTTAAATGGGAATGGGTCGGTCAGACTTATTTCTCCTCTCACTCCTCCGCAAAAAGAAATGGTGTTTGTATACTGGTTAATAAGAGGTTGTCTTTTACATTGAAAAATAAGGTAACTAATTCACAGGGTCGGTTTGTTATTATTCAGTGCCTATTATTTAGCATACATTTTACTTGAGCTAATTTGTATGCACCAAACGATGATTCCCCACAATTTATGAATAGATGTCTCTGTGCATTTCTGTTTATGATATATATTTTGAGCACAACAGAATTTGGATTTCGTCCCGCTTTGATTCTATGGTGCTTAAAATAAAATTCAGTAGTTCTAAACCTGCGACTGCCTCCCGCCTACTCCTCTCCACACCAGTGTCAGGTGTGAAGCAAACATCACCCTGTTAAAGAAACCAGGTAAAGACCCACAGACCAGTAAGTTTACTAAATTGTGACTCTAAAATCCTTACTAAAATTTTAACAAAAATAATTGGAGGTAGTAACAAAATGAATCAATCCAGATCAAACCGGGTTCATTAAAGGACGTCACTCAACGTCGAATATAAGACGACTTCTGTATATTATCAATTACTCTAAGACCCAACTCAAACAAACAGTTAAACTATCTCTCGATGCTGAAAAGGCATTTGACCGAGTCGACTGGGTCTTTCTTTTAGCAACGCTAAAGAAGTTTGGTTTTGGGGAGCGCTTTTTGAAATGGATAGAGTTGATATACTCAAATCCAAAATCATCTGTTAGAACTAATGGGAATATGTCGCATTCCTTTTCGCTACAACGAGGAAAATCGTAAAGGAGATTGTCTTTCGCCATTTGCCCTCAGTATAGAACCTCTGGCGGAAGCTATCCGAAGTGCCATAAACATTCATGGTCTGCAGGTGGGGCCAAATGAACATATATGCAGACGATGTCCGATCTCTATATGCAGACGATGTCATCCTGTACATAACAGAGGCTGAGACGACGATTCCAAATATATTCAAATTAATAAGTGAATATGGTGCTACATCAGGCTATAAAATGAACATTGGTAAAACTATTGCTATGATGACATTTGGTGATGCACCCTCAAGTATCAAAGACAACTACGCATTTAAGTGGACTGATACAAGCATGCATTACTTGGGTGTTACTATTACGTCAGAATATGGTAAACTATATGCTTTGAACTACCCCCCTGTGATTAGTAAAATCACTGAAGATCTAGACCTTGGATGCCCCTCCCTATATCTCTAGCAGGTCGGATTGCTTCAGTGAAAATGAATGTCTTACCAAGATTGCTGAATCGGTTTTCAATTCTTCCTGTTAAAATTCCTGCTAAAGCCTTTACTCGCCTAAATGCAGCAATAGGCACATTTTGATGGCAAAATAAGAAGGCTAGTATTAGTTACAAAAAACCCAATTATTACTCTTACTTTGAAGACATGGAGGGAAGTTCAACGCCAATATAAACTGACTAATGACATTTCTAGACACTCACCTACATTTCACAACCCAGCCTTTCTTCCTGCTACTACAGTTGAAATTGGAAGTTTACATACATCTTAGCCAAATACATTTAAACTCAGTTCTTCACAATTCCTGACATTTAATCCTAGTAAAAATTCCCTGTCTTAGGTCAGATAGGATCACCACTTTTTTTTAAGAATGTGAAATGTCAGAATAATAGTAGAGAGAATTATTTATTTCAGCTTTTATTTCTTTCATCACATTCCCAGTGGGTCAGAAGTTTACATACACTCAATTAGTATTTGGTAGCATTGCCTATAAATTGTTTAACTTGGGTCAAAGTTTCGGGTAGCCTTCCACAAGCTTCCCACAATAAGTTGGGTGCATTTTGGCCCATCCCTCCTGACAGAACTGACTCAGGTTTGTAGGCCTCCTTGCTCGCACACGCTTTTTCCGTTTTTTTGGATTAAGGTCAGGGCTTTGTGATGGCCACTCCAATACCTTGACATTGTTGTCCTTAAGCCATTTTGCCACAACTTTGGAAGTATGCTTGGGGTCATTGTCCGTTTGGAAGACCCATTTGCGACCAAGCTTTAATTTCCTGACTGATGTTTTGAAATGTTGCTTCAATATATCCACATAATTTTCCTTCCTTATGATGCCATCTATTTTGTGAAGTGCACCAGTCACTCCTGCAGCAAAGCACCCCCACAACATGATACTGCCACCCCCGTGCTTCACGGTTGGGATGGTGTTCTTCGGCTTGCAAGCAGTGGCTTCTTCCTTGCTGAGTGGCCTTTCAGGTTATGTCGATATAGGATTCGTCTTACTGTGGATATACTTTTCGCACCAAAGTACGTTCATCTCTAGGAGACAGAACGCGTCTCCTTCCTGAGCGGTATGACGGCTCCGTGGACCCATGGTGTTTATACTTGTGTACTATTGTTTGTACAGATGAACGTGGTTCCTTCAGGCATTTGGAAATTGCTCCCAAGGATGAACCAGACTTGTGGAGGTCTACAATTTTTTTTCTGAGGTCTTGGCTGATATCTTGAGATTTTCCCATGATGACGAGCAAAGAGGCACTGAGTTTGAAGGTAGGCCTTGAAATACATCCACAGGTACACCTCCAATTGACTCAAATTATGTCAATTAGCCTATCAGAAGCTTCTAAAGTCTGTAAACAATTGTTGGAATAATTACTTGTGTCATGTGTATGTAAACTTCCGACTTCAACTGTATGTCCCAAGGATTTGGGAATGGGAAGAGAGAGGGTTTTGTAGTCTCTCAAATTTTCAAAGGCAAAATGTTTAAATAATTTCATGAAATCCAGGAGAAATTCATTATATCCCAAACAAATCTGTATAGGTACCTTCAAGTAAAGCAATTAATTGTTAAAAAAAAAGGATTGTTACAAAATATGACTGAGCCAATTACGCCTATTGACAAGATCATTGAATTACTTTATCGAGTGGAAAACATTGGAACTGTTTCAAATTTATATCACAATATCCTTAACATGCTAATATTATCTTCAGATAATTTTAGGAACTCATGACAAGTTGAATTACAGGTGCAGATATCAGAGGAGAGCTGGGGTAATATATGGAAAACACTATATAAAGCCACTACATGTAACCGAACAAGGGAGTTTCAATTCAATGTACTACATCGTTTTTTAATAAGCCCTGGTAAACGTAATACAATTAAAAAAGGAATATCCGCTACATGTTGGAGGCAGTGTGGACAAATTGGTACTTTATCACACATATTTTGGCAATGTCTGAAAATCCAGTCTTTTTGGTCTGAAATTCTCCATGTTATACAGGACGTCACAGGTATTATTATTCAACCAGACCCATGTCATCTCCTCCTAGGTATTGGTCTTGTGGATACACTTATCTTTTAGCAGCAGCAAGGAAATGTGTAACAAAATGCTGGGGAAATGAACATGCACCCTCAAAATATATGTGGTTAGGACATCTTTGTCCAGTTCGAGCTGAGTAATCACTGTTCTGATATTCAGAAGCTCTTTTTCGGTCATAAGAGACGGTAGCTGCAACATTATGTACAAAATAAGTTAAACAATGCAGAAAAACACACAAAATAGTACAGTTGGTTAGGAGCCCGTAAAACGGCAGCCATCCCCTCTGGCGCCATTATAATCCGACATTAATGTCATTTCAATGAGACACGCTTTTTTTTTTTTTTTTTTTTCAGCATAAAGAGAAAAGATATTTAATCAAAGTAAAAAGGAAGTTATGTCTTCAGTGTACACACACACAGAGAGTTTATGCTGTTTCATCCTGTGAACTACGCTTCTTGGTAACGAGGGCACTCAGAATGTCTGTACTGGGTTTCGTTCTTGGAAACGAGACTGAATATTCGTTTGCAGTCTGCATTGCTGTGGAATGTGGTTCATAAATAATTAGTTACAGCTCTGCATGATCCTCGTAATGTTATGTGGAAAAGACAACTAATGGGAATTAAATGTATACCACACTCGCACAAATGCGACGAGTTATTTTTCGTATTTGCATTCAATTTCTTTCACTAGCAAATGCGAGTGAACTGCTGGCACTTTAGAGCCCACTGAATGTTCGCTAACGTTAGCTGGAAACAATTACCTAACTTATGGCTAACGAGCAGACAATTAGCTCACGTGTCGGCCAGAAATACACAACGTTAACACATGCAAACTTTTTTTCATATCCCAAAAGTCACAAAATCATTATAAATTGGACAGTGTTTACCTTTCCACAACACACGGAGTCGAAAGCGGATTTGTCCATGTTTTTACGTACAGCTGTCGGCAAACTCAGCATCACTACAAACAGGAGGAGTAGCTACGTCGAATAATGATGTATTCATCTCCATGTCTGTTGACACAAACTCCGTACATGTCTGTGTGTCGCAGCTCAAGAATCGGGATGTTAGATTTACTCAGTGGATGTATTTTTTATTAAAATGCTTTAAAAAAATAAATAATCAGGCACTACTCATTTCTGCGTACTTTTAACTCGGATCCCGTACCTGTGGACAGAGAATTGCGTAGTTGGTACGAAAAATGGACTACCTGCATGATTAATTTGTTCTGTTTGGCTGACACATAACATTGAATGGTGGTTATATATGCTCTTTTCACATCAAATTCTAATATACTGTAATGTAAAGGGTCAGAGGTAGCTGATCAATTCAAATCTGGTATTGGAACAAAAGGATTACTACGCCGTTTAATCATCTATGTATTTTATTCTAGCAAACCCTTAAATGGTAAACATGAAGTTCGTATATACAGGCTCACTGTGACACCTCGCAGGGTAAACAGCAAGCAGCGCATATATATATATATATATAGAGAGAGAGAGAGAGAGAGAGAGAGAGAGAGAGAGAGAGAGAGAGAGAGAGAGAGAGAGAGAGAGAGAGAGAGAGAGAGAGAGAGAGAGAGAGAGAGAGAGAGAGAGAGAGAGAGAGAGAGAGAGAGAGAGAGAGAGAGAGAGAGAGAGAGAGTCAGCGAGCAGCGCCGACAGAATCGTTTCCGCTCCTTGCTGGCCTGTCGGAGTAGAGGCTGAGTGTGGTTTAAATTTACTCAGCCTATCGTTGGCGTGCAGGCTGGTCACAGCCTCGTGACGCAATCCAGTTGCCGGAAGCAGTTGTAACTCTTGTTGCAGATTAACATATTAATTAGCTAAGCATGTATCAGCCCTTACACTTTTTATTAGCAAAATATGCATGTGTTCCATTTATGTAGGTTAATAGTGGTAATTAGTCATTCAAAACAATTCAACACTGGTAAATGAGTTAAATCAGTGACAAAAGAGCAAAACAAAACAAAAAAAAACAGTTTTTCCATATATTTCTGCGGACCAGCAATATTATGGAGATACAAAAAATATAATATTAATAACTAGAAATAAAACCGTGGCAACTTTATATTTGAGGGAAAAATTTGACTTTAAAAAATATATGTTTTTGTATACTGCATCTATTAAATTCATAAGAGATTTTAAAGATTAATCATGTATGAACCTAGAGATATTTGGTAGCCTATGGAGATTGGGGAGAGGAAGGAGATGTTTGTGGGGTTGTGGTAAATAGTTTTAGCTTCAATCAGGGGGGGCTCCCAAGTGGCGCAGTGGTCTAAGGCACTGCATCTCAGTGCTAGAGGTGTCACTACAGACACCCTGGTTCGGTTCCAGGCTGTATCACAACTGGCCGTGTCTGGGAGTTCCATAGGGTGGCATACAATTGGCCCAGTATCATCTGAGTTTGGCTGGTGTAGGCTGTTGTTGTAAATAAAAATGTGTTTTTAACTGACTTGCCTAGTTAAATAAAGTTTAAATAAAAAAATCACCAGTAAAACTAATTAATAAAACATTCCTATTGAAATAAATGTTTGGCTGTTGGGGTGTGCGTTGTCTGTGGGTACTGAATTAAAAAAAAATACATCTTGTTGGTGAATACTAGAACTTAAAACACAATTGTGTGGTCATAACATTTGTTCTCACCAGAGATACCTGTCTGGTTTCTAATAATCCTTAGTTTCACCTCGAAGTTGGTTTACCCTGAAATGCACCACAGCAACGACGGTGCACATGAGGAAGAGCACTACATTAGCAGTTTTCACCAGGTAGAAGAGTGTTCGCTGCAATCTGTAGAAGAATAACATTGCTTTTTGAGGACACTTCAGAAAACAGCACCTCAACTAAATGTTTGAAGCTGATTTATTGAATATTAAATAAACTCTGTAAATTTGGGTGCAATCAATTTATTAAATAAATTGTCAATTTGGGTGCAATCAATTAGCTTAATTTCTCAGATATCAAATTATATTTCATCAAAATAATATACGCTGTTGGGCTCCCAAGTGGCGCAGTGGTCTAAGACACTGCATCTCAGTGCTAGAAGCGTCACCACAGACAACCTGGTTCAAATCCAGACTGTATCACAACTGGCCGTGATTGGGAGTCCCATAAGGCGATGAACAATTGGCCCAGCGTTGTCTGAGTTTGGCCGGTGTAGGCCGTCATTGTAAAGAAGAATTTGTTCTTCACTGACTTGCCTAGTTAAATTAAAATGTATTGCAGGAATCTTATTGGTTTCTAATTGCAGAACAATCTGAGATGGTGGGTGTTATGGCTTGCTGAATGGAACAACCCTACTATTAATCCCATATTAAATAATGTACACAATTTCTGATTGTTTATGTACACTCACCTAATGACGTCTTCAGGAATGTATCTGCTGTACACTGATGTTGAGTCTTTGGTGGTTGGCATTGACATTACTGTAGAGGAAACACATTATAGTTTTTCACAGACTGGTGTCTATGTGAGGAATAAAAGCATGAAATAGTGGTCTATTATTTTCATGGTGATACTATATCTTTTTTTATTTTATTTAACTAGGCAAGTCAGTTAAGAACAAATTCCTATTTACAATGACAGCCTACACCGTCCACACTCAGTCAACTGTGCACCGCCCTATGGGACTCCCAATCACAGCCTGTTGTGATACAGTCTGGATTTGAACCAGGTTGTCTGTACTGATGCCTCTAGCACTGAGATGCAGTGTCTTAGACCACTGCGCCACTTGGGAGATTTGAAGCAACTTCAGATATCAAACTGTTATTCAGAAGTGGGAAGATGGAACACTATTCTTTCATAGCTAGGATGGGCAGTGCTTACTATAGAAAAGCAATAATAATAGTAATGTCCTTTACACCAGAATTTCTCTGAGTTTAAGAAATCGAGAGCTTGGGACTATAAGGTTCTATCTGCATTTTTGTCAAAATTGAGTTATTGACATGGCCTTGTTCTGTTCAATGTTCAGTACTCTAAATAACCCAATTCATGTTGTCAAGTTTAAAAGAATACAAGATAAATATTGCTGACACCATTCAAACCAATGAGGTTTCAGAACTTTAAAGCCATTTATCTCAGAATAATCTTTTTGCAACTAGAACCTTACAGTCCAAAGCTTTCGAAATGTTGATGATAGAGACATGGGATGGTGATGGAGCTTCCTGTCTGCACAGACACAAGACCCAAATGACCAGCATCTGCAGACACAACAGCCTAAATATATGCCCCTCACAAAAAGGACACCATAACATGTCAAATATATATATATATACAGTGGGGAGAACAAGTATTTGATACACTGCCGATTTTGCAGGTTTTCCCACTTACAAAGCATGTAGAAGTCTGTAATTTTTATCACAGGTACTCTTCAACTGTGAGTGACAGAATCTAAAACAAAAATCCAGAAAATCACATTGTATGATTTTTAAGTAATTCATTTGCATTTTATTGCATGACATAAGTATTTGATACATCAGAAAAAAAATACTTAATATTTGGTACAGAAACCTTTGTTTGCAATTACAGAGATCATACGTTTCCTGTAGTTCTTGACCAGGTTTGCACACACTGCAACAGGGATTTTGGCCCACTCCTCCATCCAGATCCTTCAGGTTTCGGGGCTGTCGTTGGGCAATACGGACTTTCAGCTCCCTCCAAAGATTTTCTATTGGGTTCTGGTCTGGAGACTGGCTAGGCCACTCCAGGACCTTGAGATGCTTCTTACGGAGCCACTCCTTAGTTGCCCTGGCTGTGTGTTTCGGGTCGTTGTCATGCCGGATGACCCAGCCACGACCCATCTTCAATGCTCTTACTGAGGGAAGGAGGTTGTTGGCCAAGATCTCGCGATACATGGCCCCATCCATCCTCCCCTCAATATGGTGCAGTCGCCCTGTCCCCTTTGCAGAAAAGCATCCCCAAAGAATGATGTTTTCACCTCCATGCTTCACGGTTGGGATGCTGTTCTTGGGGTTGTACTCATCCTTCTTCTTCCTCCAAACACGGCGAGTGGAGTTTAGACCTAAAAGCTCTATTTTTGTCTCATCAGACCACATGACCTTCTCCCATTCCTCCTCTGGATCATCCAGATGGTCATTGGCAAACTTCAGACGGGCCTGGACATGCGCTGGCTTGAGCAGGGGGACCTTGCGTACGCTGCAGGATTTTAATCCATGACGGCGTAGTGTGTTACTAATGGTTTTCTTTGAGACTGTGGTCCCAGCTCTCTTCAGGTCATTGACCAGGTCCTGCCGTGTAGTTCTGGGCTGATCCCTCACCTTCCTCATGATCATTGATGCCCCATGAGGTGAGATCTTGCATGGTGCCCCAGGCCGAGGGAGATTGACTGTCATCTTGAACTTCTTCCATTTTCTAATAATTGCACCAACAGTTGTTGCCTTCTCACCAAGTTGCTTGCCTATTGTCCTGTAGCCCATCCCAGCCTTGTGCAGGTCTACAATTTTATCCCTGATGTCCTTACATAGCTCTCTGGTCTTGGCCATTGTGGAGAGGTTGGAGTCTGTTTGATTGAGTGTGTGGACAGGTGTCTTTTATACAGGTAACGAGTTCAAACAGGTGCAGTTAATACAGGTAATGAGTGGAGAACAGGAGGGCTTCTTAAAGAAAAACTAACAGGTCTGTGAGAGCCGGAATTCTTACTGGTTGGTAGGTGATCAAATACTTATGTCATGCAATAAAATGCAAATTAATTATTTAAAAATCATACAATGTGATTTTCTGGATTTTTGTTTTAGATTCCGTCTCTCACAGTTGAAGTGTACCTATGATAAAAATTACAGACCTCTAAATGCTTTGTAAGTAGGAAAACCTGCAAAATCGGCAGTGTATCAAATACTTGTTCTCCCCACTGTATATATATATATAATAATATATATACACTGGGGGCCAAAAGTTTGGTTAATTGTAACTGTGGGAATATTACTCATTCAACGGTTTTTCTTTATTTGCACTATTTTTTACATTGTAGAGTAAAAGTGAAGACATTAAAACCATGACATAACAGTTCTGGAAGCTCATTGGTTTGAATGTGTTATGTCATAGTTTCGATGTCTTCACTTTTATTCTACAATGTAAAAAATAGTGCAAATAAAGAAAAACCCTTGAATGAGTAATATTCCAAACTTTTGGCCCCCAGTGTATATATATATATACAGTATATACAATATATTTATTTAATAAGAATGTTTCCTTTGAGACTAAAAAAATGTTATTTCAATTTTATCTCAATAAAGAAATGTGTTTTTCTCAGTACATAAACTTTTTTTTCCACAGTTACAATAAACCATGAACATCAACTGAACATGCTACAGACTATACATAATTGTGAAACATAGAGCTGCTCAGTAAAATACATGCTAAAGCCCTATGCAAATCTAGTCTCAACTACACGTCTCTGACTTCAAGTAAGCAAACTGAAAGGAACCATGAGACTTCATCACTTCATAGAAACATGTTTCTATTACCTGATAGTGTGGAAAAAATTATGATGAGGAGGATGACGGAAAGATGAGGAGCCATGTGAGGGTTCGAGTCTGGGTGTGTGACTGTGTATCTGCACAAATATATGTGTATGTGTCAAGGACCAAGAAACTACTTCCTAATGTTCATACATCACTGTCTTAAACTCTCTTCCTGCTTCTGTTTGTGCGTACATGGCCCCTCATTGGCAGATAGCAACTATTACTTTATATGGACTAGTTTTAACTCAAGGTTGCTCTCCGTCACTACAATTGACTTTTTCTCAGATAGACTCATTATCTAGCATTCTACAGTATCAGGACAAATGCATATGCACACTTGCACTTTTCTTAAATAATTCCCTATTTATTCTAAAATAAGTCGACTCAAAAAAAAAAAAACTTAAGTCAACATTATTGAATGTATTGGATTTTCATTGCAGGACCGATTTATTTTTTTGAAGTAAATTATTTCCCTACCCAATTACCTACACCTTAGCCTAATGATGGACAAAAGGAGCCTAACGTTACTCATTATAGTCCAAGGACCTTACATGTTCTGTTTAAAGTTGAATTGTCTCTGGAAGCCAAAACAGCCAAATACTACATCTGAACGTGAATTGATTCTCAATTGCGGTATTGTTCTAGAAACATAAATTCCTCTACTGTTATGTCACATAAAAATAAAAAAAATCACAAATGCAAAATACACACTTACTATACACTGTTTTAACCGGTTTTAACACAGTTGCAGCCAACAGTATTTTTCTGTGACAACACGTGTGTGTAGTCCATCTTCTTTTTACACACAGGTGTTTGGAGACGCAGATAGCTAATTAGAACAAGTAGTCCACTCTGTCTTCCTTCTGTTGTCCGTAAACAAGCCGTAACATGGAAATATGGCCGTGTGGGAACCCTAACCCTATAAAAGTGTGTAGTAATTAACCCTTTTGTTTTTAGAAAATTATTTTTCGCTGATGAAAAATATATTTTCCTTATGTTTCCAAAAAAAGTACCACAAGCGATGCATGTTAATGTTTAGAGCAAGCGTCGGCGCTCTTAACAAAACTCTCTCAGTCAGAAGATGTCAATAAGCGCTAAACCAGTTAGCATCTATGAATGGGGTACCTACACCTACACCTACCAAAGGTTTCTGTACCAAATATTAAGTTCTGCTTTTCTGATGTATCAAATACTTATGTCATGCAATAAAATGCAAATTAATTACTTAAAAATCATACAATGTGATTTTCTGGATTTTTGTTTTAGATTCAGTCTCTCACAGTTGAAGAGTACCTATGATAAGAATTACAGACTTCTACATGCTTTGTAAGTGGGAAAACCTGCAAAATCGACAGTGTATCAAATACTTGTTCTCCCCACTGTATATATATCACGGAGAAGTAAGTGTGCCATTTTATACGTTTGTCAATCGTGCTTGTTTTTTGTGAACGTTACGTTTGTACATCGTGTGTTGTTTTGTTGTGGTAGTTCGTCTTTGTGTGTTTTATTATACATAGTAACTCAATCTTACATAGTATAATAAACATGTCGAACTTCAACTGCGCTGGGCCTTGGTCTCTCACCGTCCCGACTCGTGACGGAACGACCCACCAAGAAGAGACCAAGCAGCGTCATGAATGGGGCTCGAGACGGCAAAAAGCCAGAAGGCACCCCCAAGAAGATTGGGGGGGCAGTTATGGGGGTGGTCTGGTAGCGGTGAAGAAGCGCCAGTACCATTTCCCATGTGGCCTAGGGTGGGGCCGGAGGACTATGGAAGGGTTATTGAGCAATGGAGGCAAATGGAGAAGGACCCCAGTCCGGGTCCGGTCATCGGCTCCACTCCCATGCCAGAGCAGTCCGCTTCACCGGTGTGAAGTGCCTCCCCAGTCCGGTACGTCCCGTGCCGACTCCACGCACCACGGTGCGCTCTCAGCACCCGGAGAGGCTGGAGGAAGAGGATCGCCCACCACTTCGTCTTCCAACGATCCATGATAGGGAGAGACCGGAGGGATTTTTTAAGAGATCAGAGGAGGAGCAGACGAGGTGGTGGAGAGCCTGGAACACTCTTCCTCTGGAGGCGCTGAGGGATCCACGGATCCTCCAAATACAGGAGGAGAAGGACTCCCAGCGCCGATGTGCGCTAGTGACGAGGCTTATGGCTAGACCGGAACCTCCAGCGAAGGTCAGCAACCCGGAACCTCCAGCGAAGGTCCTCGCCGCCCTCCGACAAGGCAGTTTTCATTTTTGCGAGGCTGTCTTCTTACTAATGCAAGTTCACAACTCCTATCACTTTTATTCCTTCACGTGATTTAGCTTTTTCTGGTCATTACACCCTAATCACTGTAGCCTCACTCTTGAAGCGGTAGCTCACCCCAAAACACTTCTGGACCCTTTAACACTTACCTGGCTGTTTTGTAAGTACAGTTATTAGGTCCATTGTTTGAGTATTTTGATTCCAGAAATGTTATATCAAAATACTGAATTTCGGAAATGACCTAAAATGCATGAAGAAATAAATATTAATTGTTACTGTCAGGCTCTGGCCATAGAGAAGCCTATTTGCTTCTATATGTAGCCATGGTCAAAGTCTGACAGTTTCTATTCCTTTCTGTTTCTGTGTGATGTTTTGGGTTGGATCCCTAATTAGAGGCAGCTGCACCGCATTGTGTGGGTCGTTATACCATCAAGTCACTGTAAAAGTAAGTGTGTTACGTTTGTTGGAGTGTGTTTCACGTTGTTTGGTATCATTTTTCATTTGATAGTTCGTCATTGAGTTGGTTTTACATAGTAGAATAAAATGTCGAACTATCACTGCACTGCACCTCTCTCTACACCCACTCGTGACAGTTACATAAACTACGATTGGTGTCTCGGTATTGAATTGCCAAATGCATATGTTTAGTGTAAAAAGTATTAAAATGCCTACTTCGTGCGCAAAGGCCTTACATGTAGTCTGTAATCCGATAGATTGGTTTTAAAATTGATAATTACAGGAGGCAGGAGGAAGGAGCGTCTTACTATTGGTCTTCAAGAAAGTCAAATAAAGAGATGGTAGCTAGGCTAGCAGTTAGTAATCTCTGAAGTAAAGGCAATAATGTTCCAATCAGACACAAATACACTACACATTTCCATTCTTTTCCTGACCGCATGGAGCTTTGTGTCAGGCATATCGGCAGGCCATCCGACATCCTGCTTATGGTGTCGATATGATGCCTTAAGTCATTCACGAGCTGCAGTTGACCATGTCCAGTGATCACTTTGTGGCCACTGACTACAACGTGGACCATTTGAAACCGGGTTCTGTTCCCACAGTCTTTTCACCATGGGGGGGACCCAGTGTTCCTCCACTCATGCCTCCAATCATTTTTCAGGAGGATGCAAGGAAAGACTGATTAGGACAAATGTATATTTGATGTTCTGTTCTGTTGTACATCTTTCGGTAGACGCAGAAGCCGTGTGGAGTATTCCAAACAGGCCAAGGACTGGGTAGAGAAGAGTGTCTGAACAGAAGACATTCAACTTTAGATCCTGATTGGTCCAGCAGACAGTCTATAACCCGATTGGTCCAGCAGACTGTCAAGCGGCGGGAAGATAAACAGATCATATACAAAGACCCAGACTTCAAAGTTGACACCAGACATACCTACCAACATCGCCCCGTTTGAAAAACCAACCAAGGAGGAGCTTAACCAATGTCAGCCTAACTTTGCAACTAACTTTAGCTGGCCTAATGATGGCAGTGTGATGTTGTGGAACGCCATCAATAACATGTCAGTATAACATACAGTATAACTACGAATAAAGTGACAGATAGTAAACAGTAGCAGCAGCGTATGTGATGAGTCAAAGTTGGTACAAAAAGGGTCAATGCAGATAGTACAGGTAGTTATTTAGCACTCTTATGGCTTGGGGTTAGAAGCTGCTCAGGGTCCTGTTGGTTCCAGACTTGGCGCATTAGTACCTCTTGCCCTGCGTGATGCAATAATTTCCATGGTAATGTAGAACGTTCATTCAAATTATGCTAAATGGTGGGGCTCATGCAATGGAATGTATTTTTTTGTAATGTCAGTTGAGTTGATTCAACAAATCGCAGCACAGATTGATGGGTACACTTCCTGCTTTTAATTACTGTTTTGCTCCTATGGGTACACTCGCAATGGCCGGTGTGTTCCAATGTCTTGGATGGGAACACCATTCCAAACAATGAGGGGATTTGATTAATCTGGCCCGGATAGGTGTGTTTCGCACAGGGTGAAGTTTTGGAACTGGGCTGCCTCCCATGAGTAGGATTCTGTGGGAAGATCTCAATTGCATACCCCTCGAGTCCTCTCTCCTTCCCTAAACACATTGGATAAGAAAGCTAGGCTTCTCATCCAATGGATGCAAAGAGGATGCTGTTGGGATCTTACCTGTGTTTTACATAACCCCATGGTTCTCAAACCTTGTATAGGTTTTCAACCCAATGTCACGTGTTGGCGTATAGACAGACCAAGGTCTGTCACTAAAGGACGCATGGAGGGACCAAGGCGCAGCGCAGGTATAGTTCGACATTTTATTGATACAGCAGATAATTCTCACAATGACGAACTATACAAACAAAACACGAGTTAACAACGTAACTCACTTACTTGTCGTGACTGGAGATATAAGGACCCACACCTAGATGTGGGACATAACAACATATGTAGGATCCCTAATTAGAGACAATGCAGTGCAGCTGCCTCTAATTAGGGATCCAACACAAAACAGCACACAGAAACAGAAATTATAGACCTGTCAGACTCTGACCATGGATACATAGAGAAGCAATGACCAGAGCCTGACACCCAACCATAATCAAGTTCACTTGTTGGAGTGAAAACCTACAAGACAGTTGCTCTCCAGGAACCTGTTTGTAAATCCCTGGTCTAACTAAAGCTGAGTGACAGTGTGAATCGCATAGTAACTGTTTTGTTAGTAATTAAATAGTTTATAACGTTATTTCTTGAAAATGTTATTCGTATAAGACACTATGGGCCAGATGTACTAACACTTTTGAAGCGTAAACTGCGCCTAATTATGTATTCCGCGTTATGTACAGAAAAAGCCAGTGAAAGCTCACCTCTATTTTGCACTGAAAATTCTCCGCCTCTTAAAAGCAGGTGTAACTTAGGAAGCGGGTTTCCTGGCATATGCCTCCTGGTGAAATGGCAGCAGTAATTTGGTTTAAGTGTGTTACATGTATTATCTCTGGTAGCTGGTTGATCACTGAAAAAAGAAAACCTTGGATCAACTTAACAAAATTGAAGGAATTAATCACACAAAATATTTGACATTGGCTCAAAAAAATATTGAAATGTCCGCTGCTAATTTAAAGAGGAAATACACATTAAACGAACAACAGCAATGTTGGACTTTAGTCAGTGTGACTGTGTTTGTTCAGACTTAATTTTTCTCTTTCTGAGACCTCGCCTCAGTATAGTTGGAGATGGCACAGGTCTGGGTTGCGCAGGTCGGGATGGCACAGGTCTGGGTTGCGCAGGTCGGGATGGCAGAGGGCTGGGTTGCGCAGGTCGGGATGGCACAGGGCTGGGTTGCGCAGGTCGGGATGGCACAGGGCTGGGTTGCGCAGGTCGGGATGGCACAGGGCTGGGTTGCGCAGGTCGGGATGGCACAGGGCTGGGTTGCGTAGGTCGGGATGGCACAGGGCTGGGTTGCACAGGTCGGGATGGCACAGGGCTGGGTGGTGCAGGGTTGGAGGTTCCGGTCATGCTTACAATGATCGCCTTGAGGCAGTTGTTGGTCTCCTGCTGCTGGCGACATAATCTTGTGACAGCTCGCGTCATTCCATTCACTGCCACCACAAGGTCTTTTACCTGCTGACTGTGGCGCCTCACAGCCCTGATGGAAATGGCCATCTGCTGCACATCCGAAGACATCTTTTGTAGCGCTTGGCCCCTTTGCTCAGTCAAGAGCATTTCATCCACGTCATCCATGTTCATCCTACGTGCGGGTGCAGAGGGTAGAGACGAGGTGGAAGGTGCACAGGATGCCGGTGCAGTAGCACCAACATTTGAAGATGCGCTTTCTAAAGGGGAAAAAGGATATGTAACACACTTAACACTCGTAACACCTACAAAACAACTTATACAGCTGTTCCACATTTTTTTTGCCAGCGTAGCCTATTACAAATGTATGGACGCTAACAAACCGTTATGTATACCGAAGGGAAATCACAGAAATTGAACACTTTAGTGCTGCAATAATCCCGGACAGTTTTTTACTATCAGCAATGGTATTGGGTGGGTGAATGTTCTATTTTTCAATAGCTAGATATAAATCAAATAAATATAAATGTGACAACAAAGTCCATTTACAATCCTGACTATTTAATCTTAAATCAGACTTACCTTCATTTTCTAATGTGGACTCAGCAGTATCAATTCCTTCCACGCCTTCCACCTGTTCAGCAACCAGCGTTTGCTGCACAACCTCTTCAACAGTGGTCAATTCGCGCACTTTTGGGGGACCTGAACCAGTTTTCCTGGCCTGTGCCCTGTTAACTGCAACTTTTTCTTTGGTACGGCGTTTGAGGTCCTGCCACCTCTTTTTTACCTCTTCCACCTGTATGCGGGTCGAGGATATTGCATAGATTTTTTTTTGTGATTTCGGTCCAGATGGCATTCTTTTGTGTGGGTGTGGAATTCCGGGCTTGTATGATGTTTAAATTTGCTGTTACCTCATGAACAAGCAGATCAACCTCGTTATCGCTAAATTTTGTTTTTGCTGTTTTGCCTGACTTGGTGGCTGATCCATGATGGAAAGAGAGGAGGCCCATTCAATTGTGCATTTAAATACGCGCAATTTACGGTATAGTGGGTGGGGACAGGCGCTGATTACCTGATGAACTGCAGGTTTGGTACATAACACACACTGCGGTTTCACATCAAGCGCTTTCTGTGTCTTGGCCATGGCGCTATTAACGCTGCGTTCGCAAATGTACGTACATCTGGCCCATAGAGCCTTAACTTCCTGGAATCCAGTGTATCTTTTTCTTCTTGTGTGTGGGTGTACAGGCTAAGTAGGATATTTGTACTGTCCTCCGTATGTGTTACTGTGCATATTTCGACAGCAAGATAAACGTCTCCACATCAATAACCCTCAAAGCATGATCTCCATGTTCAAAAAATTTATTGAAACACAAAGACATCAATGTCTGCATAAGACAATGTAATCTGTCCTAAAATACAAACTAGATATCAACCTGATATTTTGCTCACACTGGCTAACATACTGTAGCAATTAAGCTAGTGCTGTCCATCTATTCCACAAAGTAAACATACATCCCAATTTCACAAATAATGCTCTGAAACTAAGGTTATATGCAAAAGGAATGAAAATACTCACTGACAAAGCTTCCTAAGGCATACAACGTAAAGGATGGAAGAAGATTGTAAGCAGACAACTGAAACGCGCTGAGCTCTACATGAGGCAACAATGACCAACTTCCTCCCAACAAATCACATGACGGGTCATTTTCTAGTTTAAGGAAATCAACAATAGAGGAAGCCAAATTCAAGGTAAGTAGTATAGGTAAGTATTACAACTAAAACAGAACACTCCCCACCTGGCGTGATAGAATGCCACTCTGATAACTATGGAATGTCCATATAAGAGACCTTGTTTGTTTAGACCTCTGGAGGAAGGAGAAGGACCGTCTCTGTGACAGGTCTAAGAAAGAGCTTAGTTCCTTCTTGCTTGCAGAGTCTAACCATCCTAGCTGGGAAAGACCTGAGTGATCAGTCCAACAGGCCATTCATTCCTCTTGACTTGTTTGTCTTTGAGGAGCACACTGCTTCCAGGCTCGAGGTTGGGCTAGTTTGAACGACTCTCACGCTCATACAGGTGAACATGACGACCCACCGCTTACTGTGGGCGAGGTCTCCTCTTGTCCGGCGAGAGGCGACGGTCCATGGACCAAATACGTCCAAATACGTCTTTATCAATGAATGGATCTAAGGCTCTCAGAGAACTGTCTTTTGGAATTGTTTCCTGATTCCTGATGCACTCAAACTCTCTTGGATAGGTTTCCTCTTGGACTGTCCGTATGATGATATCCTTTGACTGAGAAAATCCTTCTGCTGTGCATGCTGTCTGACAGTAGTGCCAGCCCTTACAGTTGCTGTTTTTTGCCGCTGTAGTGTTGTTGAAGAGACGAGCGATGTGAATGAGGTGAGTGATGGCACGAGTCAGCGGCTTCCACGTGGAGAACCTTGAAAAGCGTAAGGATCAAGGCAGCTTGGGTGAAGTTGTCTTCAGTGTGGATACTTGGGGGCGAACGTCTGCATCTAAGGAGGGTTTGATGAGCTCAAAAGCGTCCCTTTCAAAAATGAGAGACTGGCATGTCAGAAACGCTGGGCCAGAGAGCCAGGTTGTGTCTGAGAGGTTAGCTGCAGGGATTAATCTCGTCGCATGATCTGCAGGGTTCTGATCTGTAGGTACACAGCGCCACTGTTCTGGACGAGTAGAACTCCTTATCCGATTGACTTGATTGCTGACATAGACGTAGAAGCGCCGGGTCTCGTTGTTGATGTAACCTAACACCACCTTGCTGTCTATGTGGAAGGTTGCATCATCAAGCTCTATGTCTATTTCTGAGGTGATGAGTTCGGCCAACTCAACTGCCAAGACTGCTGCGCAGAGTTCCAACCTTGGAATCGTGTGCTCTGGGCGTGGCGACTGTCTCCTTTGACATCTGTCACTTTGAGGTAGGTGACTGTGACTATTGCCATCGTGGATGCATCTGAGAATATGCATAGTTCTCTTCATCTCGCTTCTGGGGGTGAGACCTTAGTGTAGGCCCTAGGGATATGGAGGTTGCATAGCTCTTTCAAAGACTCTCTCCATACAACCCATGACTCCTACATTTATGGAGGCAGGGGAGAGTCCCATTGGCCATTGTGAGCTCCCTGAGAATAGACTTGCCTTGAATGGTGACAGGGGCTACAAATTCCAGTGGGTTGTACAGACTGTTCACAGTTGATAGCACTCCTTGGCGTGTGAAGGGCTTCTTAATTTCAGCCACCTTGAAGGTGAAAGTGTCGGTCCTGAGGTCCCAGTTAAGACCCAAGCTGCGCTGCATAGGCAGAGTGTCTGACCCTATGTCGAGATCTTTGAGGTTGTTTGCGTGATCTTGAGATGGAAATGCTTCCATTACCTCCTTGTTCGAGGCAATTTTGTGTAACCTCAGATTAGAGTTGGCGAGAATGTCTTGTGTTCTCTTGAGCAGGGTGACTGCATCTTGGACTGGAGGAAATTACTTTAAGCCATCATCAACATAGAAGTCACGTTCCACAAACTGTCTGACATCAGGATCGTAGTCTGGTTCTCCTTCTTGAACAGACTGTTTAAAGGCCATAGATGGCCACTGCTGGAGAGGGACTTGCCGAAGACATGGACCTTCATGTGGTAGTCAATGATGTCTTTGGACGAGTTGTTGTCCTGGAACCACAGGAATCTCAGGAAGTTAGGGTCTTCTTGCTTCAACAGGAAACAGTGTAACATTTGTTGAATATCCTCTGTTACACACTCCTTGGGTTCCTTACGGAAGCGAGTAAGCACCCCAAGGAGTGTGTTGTTGAGGTCGGGCCCAGTCATGAGGATGTCATTGAGGGATACTCCATCGTATTGGGCATTGGAATCAAAAAAGTGGTCTTTCAAAGTGGTCTTTCATCTCGGAGACCAGTTGCATCTGAGGGAGGAGAAGCGTTTCAGCGCTAGACGTCTATTGTCGGGAAGACGACGTCTTGGTGACTTGAATGGTAATGGTGCCACCCAGCTGTTGCTGTCGTCCTTCCTTCATGGTTTTCAGAAAAGAGCTGTCTTCGATGGAGAAGGCCACTTTATTGTCGTCTCTAGTTTGCTGATACACACTGTAGCCAGAGTGAACTTCCTCATTGTCGCAAGGAAGACTTTTGCAGCAGCATAATGCAAGTTAATCGCCAAGAAGAGGTTGGGACATGGCTCGAAGATAGTAAGGCGTCCTTTCTCAAAAGTCTTTGTGTAAAAGGTACTCACTGAGAGAGGCTTGTGAACGCTCCCCAGGCAGATGTTGCCTATTATGACCCATCCAAGGTCAAGCTTCTGGGCGTATGGTGAGTCATGGGGCCCATTAACTTGCTTGTGCACCTTATGGACTCTGAAAATGTCTCTTCCCAGAAGGAGCATGATGGGAGCCTTGGGTCGAGTTTTGGGATGAGGTGAGCAAGGGGTTTCAGGTGAGCATGGTGGAGCACTGTGTCTGGAGTTGGGATCTCAGATCGGTTGTTCGAGATCTCATTACACTCGATGAGAGTTGGCAGCGGAAGACTGACTTGCCCATCCATAGATTCTACCTGGTAGCCGTTGGCTCTTCTTCCTACTGTCTCCATCACTCCGGCGCAGGTCTTAAGGGAGTAGAGAGAGCTGGGGCCTTGTACCCTGAAGATATCGAAGAATTCCGAACTGTTGGGTAGATTTTGACGAGGCAGAGCAAGACCTATCGGTGAGGTTTCCACCACAGACTTGCGAACACTGAGACGTTACGTCAGAGGGAGGTGAGAGCTCTTCCTCCCCACCATGCTCTGTAGGATAGTCTGCCTTTTTGACCCAGGGGGGTAGTCCTGGATGAAGGGCGCTGTTATGACTCGCTCTCACATTCTGACAGCTAACGCTTGACTTGCAGTTCTTGGCAATGTGAAAGGAGGATGAACAACATCTAAAGCATATGCCATTCTCTTTTAGGAAAGCCTTGCATTGAGTCGGAGGAGGTAGTGGGGGATACCTCTGTTTTGTGAACTGACACTTCTCTCTGTCTGCCTTGCTTCCATAGAACTTTGTTTGCTTTAGCAGGAACATCGGCAACAAGGTTGAAACTGGGGTTGTTTGCGATTCTGGCTTGATGGATGACGAAGTCAACAAAGAAGGCAAAAGGAGGGAATGGAACAAGATATTGTTGCTTGTAGTTGGAACCAATGTATTTCCATTTCTCTTGTAACCCAAAAGGCAGTTTCTGGACTATAGGGTTAACACCTCGAGCTGTATCGAGAAAAGCTAGGCCAGGGAGTTCTCCTTCGGCCTTGGCAGATTGAAGCTTCATAAGCAGGTCACCCAACTCCCTCAAATTTGGGTAATCCTTGTTGGAGATCTTGGGGAAACTGTCAATTTGTTCGGTGAGCGCACTCTCTATCACCTCTGGCGAACTGTAGCATTCCTCGAGTCTATCCCAAACCATTCTCAGACCTTGTTCTGGATGGTTTACGTGAACGGCTCAGATTTGTTTTGTATGTTCAGTAGACTCTCTACCTGCCACCCATGATGAAACTGGCTCTCATGAGGACCGCCGCAGTAATGGAAGACCCAGTTACCTTTGCTGCAGAATATAGGTTAATTGGAGTTACCAGCCTCAGAAATTGCAGCCCAAATAAATGCTTCATGGAGTTCAAGTAACAGACACATCTCAACATCAACTGTTCAGAAGAGACTGCATGAATCAGGCCTTCATGGTCAAATTGCTGCAAAGAAACCACTGCTAAAAGGACACCAATAAGAAGAAGAGATTTGCTTGGGCCAAGAAACACGAGCAATGGACATTAGACTGGTGGAGTCTGTGAGACGCAGAGTAGGTGAATGGATGATCTCCGCATGTATGGTTCCCACCGTGAAGCACAGAGGAGGAGGTGTAATGGTGCTCTGCTGGTGACACTGTTGGTGATCTATTTAGAATTCAAGGCACACTTAACCAGCATGGATACCACATTATTCAGCAGCGATACGCCATCCCATCTGGTTTGCGCTTAGTGGGACTATCATTAGTTTTTCAACAGGACAACGACCCAACACACCTCCAGGCTGTGTAAGGGCTATTTGACCAAGAAGGAGAGTGGTGGAGTGCTGCATCAGATGAGCTGGTCTCCACAATCACCCGACCTCAACCCAATTGAGATGTTTTGGGGGGATGAGTTGGACCGCAGAGTGACGGAAAAGCAGCCAGCAAGTGCTCAGCATATGTGGGAACTCCTTCAAGATTGTTGGAAAAGCATTCCAGGTGAAGCTGGTTGAGAGAATGCCAAGAGTGTGCAAAGCTGTCAAAGCTGGCAAAGGGTGGCTACTTTTATTCGTGACATGCGCCGAATACAACAGGTGTAGAACTTACAGTGAAATAATTCATTACAAGCCCTTAACCAACAATGCAGTTTTAAGAAAAATTATTGTTAAGTAAAAAATTGATAAAGAAAAATAAATAACAAATAATTACAGAGCAGCAGTAAAATAACAGTAGCGAGGCTATATATATGGGGTACCGGTATAGAGTCAATGTGTGGGGCACAGGTTAGTTGAGGTAATTTAGGTAATATTTACATGTAGGTAGAGTTAAAGTGACTATGCATAGATAATAAACAGAGAGTGGCAGCAGCGTAAAAGAGGGGCTGTGCAAATCGTCTGGGTAGCCATTTGATTAGCTGTTCAGGAGTATTGTGGCTTGGGGATGGAAGCTGTTAAGAAGCCTTTTGGACCTAGACATGGATCTCCGGTACCGCTTGCCGTGCGGTAGCAGAGAGAACAGTCTATGACTAGGGTGGCTGGAGTCTTTGACAATTTTTAGGGCCTTCCTCTGACACCGCCTGGTATAGAGGTCCTGGGTGACAGGAAACTTGACCCCAGTGATGTACTGGGCCATATGCACTACCCTCTGTAGTGCCTCGCGGTCGGGGGCCGAGTAGTTGCCATACCAGGCAGTGATGCAACAAGTCTGGATGCTCTCGATGGTGCAGCTGTAGATCTTTTTGAGGATTTGAGGACCCATGCCAAATCTTTTTAGTCTCCTGGGGGGGGGGAATAGGCTTTGTCGTGCCCTGTTCATGACTGTCTTGGTGTGTTTGGACCATGATAGTTTGTTGGTGATGTGGACACCAAGGAACTTGAAGCTCTCAACCTGCTCCACTTCAGCCCCTTCGATGAGAATGGGGGCGTGCTCGGTCCTCCTTTTCCTGTAGTCCACAATCATCTCCTTTGTCTTGATCACGTTGAGGGAGAGGTTGTTATCCTGGCATCATCAGCATAGCATCTTGCTTCTTCTCTCCTTTCCTATGATCCATGTACAAAAGGTCATTCATCTATTTACCTCATAGCCTATAAGCACAAAAACACTCATGCTTGCTGTTCAATCTATGGGCTCACTCTTGCAATTATCACCTTTCTCTCTTAAACAATGGCCATACATTTTGAGGTATTTATATGTCAACTTACCAATGTTCTCCCACTTTCTGTTTTTCAGTTGTCGACAACCATCCACCCCATCACCAGCATAATAACCTTAAGGAACTCCTTTCGCACAGTGGGTAGTTTTTGATGAAAGCTGCCCAGCATAGGGCTACCTGTCATCGGCATCTGTCTCCAAGGAGCATCCCTGGGAGACCAGGCCATGCCCCAAACTATTTAATAAAATACCATATTTAACTTGTTATTCACACAGATCTAGTGGACCCATTAGCGCTCAAACTCTAGGTGGCATTCTGCCTTCTCCCTACAGTTTTCAGCCATTAGCTTCGCCCACGACTGGCTCACGTAAACTACAATCCTGACGCTGTGTTTTAACGTTTAGAAATGTCAATAATCATCGCTTGAAATATGGCCTTTGAAACATATGGCCTTTATCTTTCACCAGTGAGAATGAATCCTTAAAATAAAAAAAGATACACTCATTGTTGCATTTTTGCCCAGCTCCATACAGCTATGGGTCCCTCCATCCGATGAAACTACACTTGCGCTACACTTCCCGAGTTACACTTACACACAGTTGTTTGGCGCATGCTAGAGAGCTAATTAGCACAGGTGGTCCCTCTGTCTTCCGTCTGTTGTCCATAAACAAGCGCTGTAACATGGGGATATGGCCGTGTGGGAACACTAACCTTAACAAGGTGTGTATCAATTTAATGTTCAGATTGAGCATCGGGGCTCTTATCAAATCTCCGTACAGAAGACGCCTTCGTCCAATGACTCTTTTGTAATGGAATGGAACTGAGAGTCAAGGGACCATTTTATAAGCTACTAGACTAGATCCAAATGTTTTCTGATAGGCATACAGGAAAGAATGAAAGTGTACACCACTGTGCTTGTGGGGGAAAAGGGAATCAGGAAAATCTTTTTGACTTGATCATCAAAAAAAGCATTCATTACTTAGTCCAGGAAACTTCAGCAAGTGACTATCTAGGAAAGGAAACTAAAGAGTTTTGGGTGTCTATGGATGTCGGTGTCTGAGTTTATTTATGGGACAAACAAACAGGCTTACGTTTCTGCGTGGGACGCCTTAATCAGAATGGTTTGGATTTCAGGCCTGCAGCACAGATGAAAGGGGAAACCTTCTTATTCGATGGGGTTTAACGGCGGTTGGCATCCAATGTTAATGGTGCATCAAAAGAAATGACAAAAAAGCATTTAGGGAAAGAGGGAAAACGACATTATACAAGATAAGATTAGGAGGGAATATGGCGGAAGTGTATGTGTACAATGTCGGTAGAATCAAGGAGAATTGGAGTAAAGTTCAAAAGAATGGAAAACGGAGCAAAGTAGGGTCCCTTCGTATCTAGTAGGAGTATGGTGTGTTAATGAGGAGCAGCTGAGCAGAGCACCAATCCTGAAGAAACCATTTGAGTTATCCAAACTGGTGGAGAGAGTGCTGGGCAAAGTGAAGGATGTGAGGGTCACGAGAGGCAGGCTTGTTATGATTTTTTGTGATTCAGCGGAACAGAAGGAACGTGCATTGAGTCTTAAACGATTTGAGAAGTTTGAAGTGTCGTGTGTGTCGCTTCGGAACAGGGCACCCCTCAAGGGGGTTATATCGGGCATTTCGTGGGAAGTTGATTTGGAAGAGATAAAAAATATGAGTGATTGAAGCACGTCGGATGAATCGTGTGGTTAATGGGGAAAAAGAGAAGAGTCTATCTGTCCTTTTTGTTTTTTGAAATTGAGTCTCTCCCTAATGAAGTGCGGTTAGGATATATTAACTACAGAGTTAGAGCACTTATTCCAAGACCAATGCTGTGTGAAAATTGTAAAGCATTTGGTCATGTAGAAAGTGTATGCAGAAGGGAGAAGCTGTCCAAGTTGTGGAAAGGATCATATTATGTGTTTATAAAAGTGAACAATACGTGATATGTTGTAATTGCTGGAGGTTAGATTCAGATCACATTCCTCATAGCCTCTGCTGAAAGGGCTTCACAGATAACTCACTAAGCCACATCAATAACTGTCATAATGGACACCTGTGCTTTCCAGTGTAGAGGGGAAGAGCGGGATGCCTTATTCTAAAATCAATCTACACACAATACCCCATAACAACAAAGCAAAAACAGGTTTTTATACATTTTTGTATATATATCACATTTCTATAAGTATGGTACCCTTCCCCAGATCTGTGCCTCGACACAATCCTGTCTCAGAGCTCTATGGACAATTCCTTCAACCAAGACCAATGCTGTGTGAAAATTGTAAAGCATTTGGTCATGTAGAAAGTGTATGCAGAAGGGAGAAGCCGTCCAAGTTGTGGAAAGGATCATATTATGTGTTATAAAAGTGAACAATACGTGATATGTTGTAATTGCGGTGGGAATCATGAAGCCCTGTCTTCCGAATGCCCCACAAGGGTAAAAGAGAATGAGATGGCCAGAGTCAGGGTTGAACAGAACATTTCATATGCAGAAGCTGTGAAAACAGTTGAGGGTTGGAATGTTGCACCAGAAGAGACCATGGTAGTGGACAGGCCTTCACTGCAGGCTGCAGGGGTCGCCTGACATTCTAAAGGTTAAAGGTTAAAAAGGTGGATTTTGTGGCATTTATTTGCAATGGTGATTAATAGCACTGCCAAGGTGGAGAAAATATATAGGAAGATAGAAATCATTGTGGTTGCTGCAGAGCAGTTCCTGGGGCTGAAAGATTTCACAGCAAAGGAGTTACATGGAATATTAGCAAAAGACGTACCACAACGTTTTGTTTGTTTTGGCAATGTACAATTTTATTAGGGTGGATTGTTAGTATCACTATTAAGCAGGGATTTATTTTATTTTGGTTTCAAACCATCCAGTTGGTGGCGGCAATACAACTTTTTTGGATGTAGTCCGCCATAAAACCCACAGAAGAAGAAGAAGAAGAAGAAGAAGTTCGGAAAGTTCCAGTAGCAGAGTTCGCCATTTTGTAGGAAGGTTAGTTTGTGCAGTGTACAGCAGTAGCTTCTGAAAAATCAGTTTTTACCTATTAATTCGTATTTTGGGATACATCAATCGTTAGATAAGGTGAGGACATAGTATTTCATGTGTAATAGAAGAACGGAAACCATATATAATCTGTTCAACGTTATTATTAGTTAGCTTCCACGTTTCGTCGACGAACCAGGAAGCTAGCTAACGCGTTAGCTAGTTGGCTATTACCCCCCCAGAATAATATAAATATTGAATTAAATAAAATAAAAATAGTTGGTGTTGACGCTTGCGTTTGTCAGATGTTAAGTCTAGCCAGCTAACGTTACGTTTCATTTTGACAATAGTTATTAGTTAGCAAGCTAACGACGTTACCTAATTAGCGATATAGAACAAAGACGTCGCCAGTCACTGGCAGCAAAGATAGATTGACCATGTTTATTTAGCTAGTTCCATAGCTAATGTTTTCAACGTAACTAAGTACCTATTGTATGGTCGAATTCACTTAATGTAGACGGTTATCTAGCTTGTTAGCTAATGTAACGTTATCTATGTGTAGACTAATGATTATTCCACGTTTGTTGGCAGCTAGCCATGTTGCTAACTTTAACGTTACCTAGCTATGTATCTAATGGGAACATTCATCACCCGCGTGGCAGATGCGGCAGTCAACGCGAATGCGTTCCCCTCGTGTTTGGCTCAACGAGTTCAGCTGGGTGGAGAGCCGAAAGCGACAGAAGCGAGATGATTCGCACAGCAGTGAGAGGGAGAACAAATCTCGAAGACTTCACCACCTCAAAACAAATGAAGGGTAAATATTCTGACCTCAATAAGGCCATATGTCATTCCTTTCACTGTAGTGGCCAACATAACTATCAGATTCTCCACCTATCCACAAGCGACACCTAAAGAGATCTCTCATTTTTACTTGCTAGAAGATACCAACCCTCCCGTTATGTTTGTTTTAAACTGACCTGCACTCATGATTACATTGAGACAAGCGATATGGCTCTGGAAATGTACCTCAACCCAGGAATGAGAACATGCATTGTACACCGAATCCCAACTGTTGCACCAAGAAGATTGAAAGACTGCTAGTAAAAGCATTTCTTATCACTACATTTTCCTGGCTATCTCGTGCCGGCTCTGTGGTGTCTTACTCTAAATGGGAAGTCTGTCTGACCCCTGTGCAGCTGTAAGCATACGTACGGTCGGAATCTATTCTGGCTATTCAGTTATGTAGTTAGGGTCCAGCCATTTTACACATGCCAAATGTTTTCACAGCAACATATTAATGTGGTGAGGACAAGCTATAATCTCATAAATAATACGAGTGAATTCCAAGCTCAGTCTATTTTCAGAGAGTCTACTTTTTTCCCCTGCCCTTGACAGAGGTGGTCACAATTCTATCAGGGTTCGTACAGTCATGAAAATCCTGGAAAAGTAATGTTATTTAAAAATGGTGTGTTCCAGGCCTGGAAAAGTTTTGGAAAGTGATCAAATCAGAAAAGTAATGACTTCATAGGCACGCTTGAGTTTTAAGTTTGGGCACGTTTACAATTTATTCTACCATTCTGCATGCCAGTTATGAATTTCAATTTCTGTGGGACTGTTTCGTTTCAATAATATTTTTGTTTCTTTCATAACTCTTATGGGAAGTCATTTGACACTATATCACTGTCTGTTTTATTGCTGGAAGTGAAAACCTGTCCAGTTCCTGTGTCTGCCTCTGATTGAGCTGTATGCTATGTGAGAGATGGAGGTTTATGGTGGAAGTTTCCAGGGCAGGAGGGGATGGTAGGGCAGGGCAGTTCTAATAATAAGTCCCCCAGTGACACAGACCTTTTCCTGGAAGAGACCTGACACCACCAGGGTGCCCTCGTGGCTCTTTCTGACTGTGGGGCTCTGGAGGTTCGATTCAGATCACATTCCTCATAGCCTCTGCTGAAAGGGCTTCACAGATTCCTCACTAAGCCACATCAATAACTGTCATAGTGGACACCTGTGCTTTCCAGTGTAGAGGGGAAGAGCGGGATGCCTTATTCTAAAATCAATCTACACAATACCCCATAACAACAAAGCAAAAACATGGTACCCTTCCCCAGATCTGTGCCTCGACACAATCCTGTCTCAGCTCTATGGACAATTCTTTCAACCACTGTCAACTGTGGGACCTTACATAGACTGGTGTGTGCCGTTCCAAATCATGTCCAATCAAGTTGTAGAAACATCTCAAGGATGATTAATGGAAACAGGATGCACCTGAGCTTTATGATAGATGCATGTGAAAGGTTTAAAAATTAAATGATCATATTTATTTTCATTGTCAATTGCACACAAGGGCCAACCGAAACTTGACTTCTGCTTTTAAACCAATCCTAAATCAGAGATGTGTAGGGGGCTGCCAAATTGGATGCCCCGGGGAGCTGTCGTTGTGAGAGGTTAACTGCCATGCTCAAGGGCAGAACAACACATTTTTCACCTTGTCGTCTCAGGGATTCGAAGTTCGGTTACTAACCGCTTGGCTACCTGCCGCCCTACATGTCATGATCTGTTCTAACAGCTCTTGTGGGACATATTGTCTGTCCAGTTTGAGTCAGTTTACCCCCAAAACTATGAATTTACAATATGCTTGAATGCCAGACTCTAGGCTTTCACACCAAGAACGCTGGAATAAAGACGTAACACCCTGTGTTTCTCCCTTTCCAGTCGTTGCCTGGAGACCCGTAGCCTGAACCAGCAGAGGCTAGAGTCTAAGGACAAGGGGGCCAGAGTAGCCAGCCTGGAGATGGGCTACGACGAGGACAGCAGGGGTGCTTCCCGTGATAGAGACATAGACCGCGAGCGAGACAAGGAGTGGCACCACTACAGCAAGTCATCTGGACGGAGCAGACGCAGTAGCCGCCGAGGACGGAGACGCAGCCCTTCTCACCGACGCTCCTCTTACTCGGTATGAGAACATCCTTCTCTCTCTCTCCTTCTCCTTCCCAATATGGTTATTAGTGGTGTTAGCGTTCTGTGTCTGTATCTCTCGCCGTATGTACCATACCCACAGTAAAAAAAATACTTATGGATCCTATGCTAGTACCAAAATTCACTGAAGATCATCTAGGCATAACTTTAGCAGACTAGGAGCAAACACCTTTACGAGGCTTCAATAAGAACAGTCAAGGGAAGTTTTATGTATCATTCACAGTCAGAAGATAACCAAGAGACAAATGTATATTAGCCTATTCTACACTGTGATAGCTTATAATTTTTTTTGTACAGTTTACTTTGAGAAAGTCTCTCACATGAACATTCTTGTTGTTGCCGTGTTTCTCTTCTGTAACACCCACTATGTGGTGACGCCCCCTATGCCTTTCTCTGGTGGGGCTGAATTTGAATGTGCTGCTCCCGCTGTGGTCCGCTGGCGCTGCCTGGTTCGCTACTACCCACCCACTCTGAATGGGCCGATCCATCCGAATCTCTCCCCCACGTCCGATCCCCCCCTCCGCTGAATGAATGAATGGCGCGTTCCGTCCGGTTGTGGTGGCCTGGCCTGATGTTCTCTGGGTCGATGATGATGATGATGGTGGTTGATGGTTGATGGTGGTGATGGGACAACAGAGGAGCCATCATCGCAGGAGCAGGAAAAGATCCAGGAGTGTTGAGGATGATGACGAGGGTCACCTGATCTATCACAGGGGAGACCTGCTGAGAGCGAGATGTATAGATTATATATTCCCCTTTTTTTCTCTCTCTGTCAACTATCTTTTGTTGTTGCTGTTTGGTTTTGATATGGTGTACTGTTGCAAAATACCCATTCTATTGTAGACACGTATTGTATTTGGGCGGATAGGGTTTATCATTGTATTGTTAAATGTTGATTAGTATTACACCTTGCTACATACCATAATTTATTAGTGTGGTGTGTACTGTGTATTATGTGCTGTTGGCTTGGAGCCCTGTTCTAGTTGCAGACAGTATAATGCTAAATCCATATCAAACAAAGCAGCTTAGGCCAAATCAGTGCTAGCGGCAGCCATTTTGTGGCAGATCAGGTGTCATGGTAGTGGATGCCAGTCGTCACTCCTCTGATTCTAACTAGTGCTCTTTATTCCCTGTAGATGAAATTGTGTCCACTCTAGGAGAAGGAGCCTTTGGGAAAGTCGTGGAATGCATCGATCACTCTAAGTAAGTCGCTCACTGGAAACATCTGGATGTCGGTGACACTGCCACTCTACCCCCCCAGCATGCTCTCAAAAAGCAATCTCTGTTTCTCACTTTCTTTCTCATTTGAAAGCCTCTTGACTTAACTGTTGGATATTTGTGTGTTGTCTGTGATTCCAGAAGTGGTTCTCGTATGGCACTGAAGATCATTAAAAACATTGACCGCTACCGCGAGGCGGCCATGGCTGAGGTGGAGGTGCTGGAGCAGATGAACTCTCTGGACTGTGACCGGAGATAGTAAGTCACACACAGTTAGAACAAGATGCATGCATTAGCAGAAATCACGTTGGCCGTGCATTAGGAGGATGACAAGCAGCAGTTGGCTATCTGCCAGGCTTATACTCTAATTATGGATTATCACTAAAATATCACACTTTAATGATCAAATATCATCAATATCAGACATTGTTTATCTTACCTAGCTAGCTACCTTAAGATGAATGCACTAGCTGTAAGTCACTGAATAATATTGTCTGCTAAATGACAAAATAAAAAGTAAAAATAACGCCCTATTTTGTCTCCCTCCCACCTTTCCTCCCTCTCCTCCCCCTCTCCATCTCAGTGCTTGTGTGAGGATGCTGGACTGGTTCGACCACCATGGTCACGTGTGTATATCGTTTGAGCTGCTGGGGCTCAGTACCTATGACTTCCTTAAGCAGAACAACTTCCAGCCGTTCCCCGTAGAACACATCAGAATCATGGCCTACCAGATCATCAGAGCCGTACGATGTGAGTAGTTGCCATTTAAATTACATTTTGGAAGGGTCATTTTAATAGCATCTCTGTGGTAGTAAACATCCTCCACTCTTTATAAGAGCACTGCTATGGCACCCTATCTTTCCTCTATACAGTGCACAACTATGTAGTTGAATTTTTGGGGAATATGGTCTCATTTGGGAGGCAGACATTGCAAATGAAAAGCTGGCAAGTAATAGTGGTGACTACAGAGATTATTAGAGTTAGGAACGATTCACCGATACGCATCGATCCTCGATTCAAATGTTTAAAATACAAGTACAATGGCTCTGCGTGATAATAGACTTTATTAGTAGTTGAGTGACAACTGTTGAAAATTGTTTTACAGGAATAAAAGTAAACTACCAGAGACCCAACTCTCATCTGGCTATACCTGCTGAATGAGACTTAAAATATATTTAATTTGGATTGTTCAGATTCACCATCAGCAATAGTTTTGCTTTAAACAATCTGTGTGTATATGGTAACTTTCTTATATTTGACTTCTAGATGGGGTGAAATCCAAAGTTGTGCTGTATATTCATTGGCTTTGTCATAGCTCATTTGTAAATGATAAATATCGATGCATTACTAGCTCAATCACTTAATCTGAGAAAAATGACAAGTGGGGGGGGGGGCAGAAAACAAAGGCTACGTTTATCTATATGCTTATCGAATACTCTTGAATGGAAAAGATGCACGAGTGTATTCAATTGTATTGCGTAATAGAATAACATAAATACATGTTTACTTTCCTGCCCGTGGTTTGTGTTCATTTTAGTCCTGCATAAGAACAAGCTGACGCACACTGACCTGAAGCCGGAAAACATTCTGTTTGTGGACTCGAAGTACGACGTCGAGTACAACGCCAAAATGGTACGAGTCTGTTATCTACCCGCTCTCCTATTGACAAAATACAGACTCACCTTAAATTCTCTGTGAAGGTTCACTGATTTGGTTGTCAAACCTTACATGACTTGACTTTGTTTACTTAAAGGAATGTTTGTCGTGACTCATTTCTGCCCTACAGAGGCGTGACAAGAGGACGTTGAAGAACCCGGATGTGAAGGTGGTTGATTTTGGCAACGCCACGTATGAACACGACCACCACACCTCCGTAGTGTCCACACGCCACTATCGCGCTCCAGAGGTCGTTCTGGGTAAGAGACCAACTTTGCCACAATGCCAAGTCGTGATTAGATCTTCAGTATCCCACCAGGGGGAAAGTCATTTGGTCATGTGCTTAAAAGGACAAAGTACATAGTTAATTTAAAATACAGAATACACAATAAATTCATATGAAAAGTGCAATGGACTACATACTTACAGTGAAAGTGCAATACATATTTACACTCTTATCAACCAATCAAGAGTCCAGGCAATTACTGATGGTTTGTGATAAAGGCTCTTACAGATTTGACATGTGTCCCAAATGGCACCTTATTTTCTATATATTGCACTTTTAACCAGGGCAGATGGGGTTCTTGCATCCTTTGTTTCTCTAGCTGATGTAATGCTTTTCTCTCTCTGTGTAGGTTTGGGCTGGGACCATGCCTGTGACGTGTGGAGTCTGGGCTGTATCCTCATAGAGTACTACCTGGGATCAACTCTCTTCCAGGTGGGTGACTCACTATATGCTGTCACATCAACATCATACTACAATGCCTTCTAAATAATGCATTCATCTCAAGGTGTTCAGGCTTCTTTCTATGCATGGGTAGATCAGTGTCCTCGATGTAGACTCATCTCAATGTCGATTCTCTCCTCTAGACCCACGACAGTAAAGAACACCTGGCTATGATGGAGAGGGTCCTGGGCCCCATACCTGTACACCTCCTGCAGAAAACCAGGAAGCGTCGGTACGTCCACCATTACAAGCTGGACTGGGACGCGCACAGCTCTTCTGGCAGATATGTGAAGAAACACTGCAAACCCCTCACGGTAAGGAGGGCCTCGTAATATGGGGTGATCTATTTTGTTTTGCGAATGATATAAAGCCATCTGAATCACAGTGTTGGTGTGTCCTGTGGTGACTGATATAGATAAATCTGACCCTCTCCTCAGCAATACATGACGGCCCAGAGTGTGGACCATGAGCAGCTGTTTGACTTGATCCAGAAGATGCTGGAGTATGACCCGGCTAAACGTCTCTCCCTGGACCAGGCTCTCAGACACCCCTTCTTCACCTGCCTAGGCAAGGCCACCAAAAACTGACCCTTCACCCCAACCTGACCCTGCCTGTCACCGTGACAACCGTTGTGGCCATCGCCATGATGATTGAAGATCCCCGTGGCAATTCTTTCTGACTCTCTGGGAGAGATTGTTTAGCACTGACTGTATCAGTCTGCCCACGTGGCTCCATAGTCCATCGCTGTCATGCTAGTGTTAATTTATTGTTTTGTAGTATTGTAGTAGCAACTGTTTGTACATATTTAATCTGATGCATTATTGAGTTGTACAATTTTTGTTCAAGTCCCTTTTTTCAATATGACTGGATTTGTAACTTTTGGAATATCGCTGTGTACATTTCTCAATAAAAACTGAACTGAAGGTATCTAGTGGCGTCCAGAATTAGATAGATAGATTGCGTAGTATGGGTGGTTGGCTGAATATGTACACTATACATTGGTAGATGTTGGATGGTTAACTATAATATACAGGTTGATGGCAGATAAATACTTCAGTAGCTAAAAATGCAGCGAGGATAATAATAGTTTACTTAATAGACAGACTGGCTAAATGAACAGGTAAGTGAATATTTTGCATGGTTAAATTAGCTGTACAGGTAAATATAGTTATTTACAGGTAAATATAGTTATTTACAGATAAGTGAATACTTGCATGGTTACACAAACTACAGTTAAATGAAAGGAAGAGATACTTAAATAGCTAAATGTGTGTATGATATAATTTGGGGTAATAGTAATTCCCTTAAAATACAGTCCTTAGTGCGCAGGGTTTAATTAGACTATTGCACATTCGATATACTAAAAGCAATGAGAAAAGGTGCAACTGACAGGATACTAATATGCATTCCTGAGTGAATGCCTACGTAAGATAGGACAAAGAATTGCTAGCAATATTGCATGTGATATGATATAACTACATGAGTATGTATATACAGACCTGCATGAATAAATAGGTCCTGAGTGAATGAGTGATAACGTACCAGAGTTACTCACGGATGGATGTATAATTGTTAAACTAGCACCCCAACAGTTCCAGATCTATGTTGCCGATGGCACGACACCCCGGTGAGGCATTATATAGTCTAATAGACGCCGGCAGGAAGTACCTCCTGTAGTGCTCTCTGGCACACCGTGGTGGGATCAGTCTGTGACTGAAGGTGCTCCTCTGCATCATAACCATGGCGTGCAGAGGGTGGGTGACGTTGTCCATGATGGCCAGCAGTTTGGCCAGGATCCATCTCTCCGCCACCTCCTGTAGAGTGTCAATGCTCATCCCCAGGACAGAGCTAGCCTTGCTATGACATCCTGATCAGCTTATTTACCCGAGAAGCATCACTGGCTTTAATGTTTGCTCCCCAACACACCACTGCAAAAAAGATGGACCACAGACTGGTAGAAGGTATGCAGTAGTTTACTGCACACGTTGAAGGACCTGAGCCTCCTCAGAAAGTAGAGTCGGCTTTTGTACAGGGCCCCGGTGTAACCAGCCCATTCCAGCCTGTTGTCCATATGGACTCCCAGGAACTTGTATGACCCAACCATTTCCACATCCATCCCCTGTATAGGGACTGCAGTCAGTTGTGCCTTGGTTCTCCTGAAGTCCACCACCATCTCCTTTGTTTTGCTGATGTTGAGCTGAAGGTGGTTCTGCTCGCACCACAACACAAATAATTATTGTATCCCTTGATAAAGATGAGGAAAAAATACTATAAAATATAAATATTGTATGCTAATACAATTGCTCAAAGATTTTAACAAGTAATTAAATAAATATATCTCAAATATGCATCCCCTTTATCAATTCTCCAGTATGAGGAAACCAAACAGCATTTTGCTAAAATGTTATGCATGCATATTTTCTGCATATGTGTTTTTTTGAAGACCAAACCCACCATTGGTGTACGTAGCCAAAGAGGTCTATGGTCCGATGACATGAAAATAGAGCTCTTTGTTGGATTCTGCCTTTTAAAAAACTGCATATTCAGAAAATACATACTGTAAAATATGGTGGTGGATCTTAGTTATGGTGCTATAACCCCAAGCACACATCAACATCCACAAAGAAATGGTTAATTGACCACAAAATCAACATTTTGCAATGGCCATCTCTGCCTCCGGACTTGAAAACCTGTGAGTTTTAATCGAAGCAAGCAATCCATAAGCGCAGACGGATATCAAGGATCTGGAAAAATTCTGTATGGAGGAATGGTCAGAGTTCCCTTCCAATGTGTTCTCCAATCTCATATATTTTTAAAGACTGTGTCGTAATCCTTTTAAGGGGAGGGTGCTGGAGTATTGAATAGGAGATCTAATCATTTTGACCTCTCTTTTTTCGATAGTTTTATTATATGTTAAACATGATCTCTTTCTCTAAGCAATTGTATTAGTTAATATAATCCCCCCCCCAAAAAAAATTCAATATAGCTCAGTATTTGTATTATTTATTTTATCCAGTATTATTTGCTCATCTTTATAAAGTGATCCAATGCTTCCAGCCCCCACTGTTTATGTGCGACAAAAAAAAAGATAACCCTGTGCACAGCAGTGTCTAGTTCAGGGGTTCCCAACCTTTCCCCCCAAGGACCCCTAACTCCTCAAATCAATAAGGCCTTGGGACCCCCCAGGAAACTCAGGATCTCTAGGTTGGGAATCACTGATCCAGTTCCAGGTTCTTGTTTTGAAATGTCCCCTGTAATGAATTGTAAGAAACATTACATAAACGTCATCTTTAATATCAGAAACTGTCTTGTTTTCAACTGACACCAATAATTATGTCATGACCTCCATGGCCTTCACATAATTTGTACTTACGATATTACTAATAAAATGTGCATATAATCCATAAATGTTGCCATTTATGTAAACATCTATTTGTGCTCTTTATCGGATAATGTATTTTTTCTAAATAAATGTGGTATTATTGATTAAAATCACAATATTTAGTTGCATACCTCAGTCTAGTTGCATACCCCATAAAAATAGTGAACTTATCCTTAATGTGATATCATCAACTGGAAGTGGCATCATACAAGTCTTCTGAACAACATGATGCAAAGACAAGTTATCACTTTTGTTTATGAATCTATATTTCATAGATTTGTATTGTTAGATTGGGGTCGTCGGATGTCGTCTATGGCGACAGATTGACGAGAGCTTAACTGTTTCTCCGATCAAATAGCCTAACCTAAATGGCACTCAATCAAATAAAAATACAAATGTGCTGTCATGTTAACAAACAACATATCCTAAAAACAGGACAGGTCAAAGTAAAATGGACAGTACGGAATGGACAATCACAACTGTTGTCCAGGAGTTTAACCCTATTGTCATGATCAGTGGTTTCAAGTTTGTATCCGTCAATTTTTGACAAGCTGATCATAGTGAAAAAGAAAATGCTTCTACATTTCCCGCTGTGTAAACACATTGCAAATAATCTCACGATAACAGCTGATAAAGTTGGGTAGCTGATATTCAGATCTTAAATAGCCAAATTGATTAGTCACAGGAATTAGAACAAATAAAGACAATGCAACGGCCTGTTTTACAAATGGTGGACCTACAACATGGATAGGCATTCATACAATTTCATTACAGACCGACATGGTAGGCTACACCACAGTAAGCAGGACCTGACGTCTTTGTTTGGTCCTGTCCGGAACGGACGTCTTTCATTTTGTATTTTACAAACGGTAGGCTTACCACATAGATGGGCATTTATTCATATGGAAAATACCTTTTTACCTTTCATTCAGAACCTAAATTGAACCTAACTTCAACGTCTGGAACCTAGCTTCAACGTCATTTTGCTTACTGGGATTATTATTTTCTTGCAGGGTCAGCATTTTTTGAACGGCAAGGACCGGCCCTGCTTATTAGAGTGAAGTCACTGGAGAAAGCATTCTATTCTTCTAAATCTATATTTCTGCTTAGATTTTCACATCTCAGTCTAAAGTAAATTGCCCTGAAAATCTGTATATATGTGGCTATGACATCAGATATATTGTGATGTCAGCTGCATGTAGTCAACACAGAAGCAACCCGACTGCAAGTGCTTCAACACACAACATTTCAGACAAATGCTGCACCACAGCCAGCCAGAGAAGGAAGGCCACAGCCACAGGCATGGAAGGAAATCCAGTGGGCAAGTCCGGTGCTACTTGTGCTGTGGTGTAGGCCCAGATACGGAAGTTTACAACATTTAGGTTGAAGTAATTAAAACTCATTATTCAACCACTCCACAGATTTCTTGTTAACAAACTATAGTTTTGGCAAGTCGGTTAGAACATCTAGTTTGTGCATGACACAAGTAATTCTTCCAACAATTGTTTACAGACAGATTATTTCACTTATAATTCACTATATCACAATTTCAGTGGGTCAGAAGTTTACATACACTAAGTTGACTGTGCCTTTAAACAGCTTGGAAAATTCCAGAAAATGATGTCACGGCTTTAGAAGCTTCTGATAGGCTAATTGACATCATTTGAGTCAATTGGAGATGTACCTGTGGATGTATTTCAAGGCCTACCTTCGAACTAAGTGCCTCTTTACTCGACATAATGGGAAAATGAAAAGAAATCAGTCAAGACCTCAGAAAGATTGTTGTAGACCTTCACAAGTCTGGTTCATCCTTGGGAGCAATTTCCAAATGCCTGAAGGTACCACGTTCATCTGTACAAACAATAGTACTGTCACGACTTCAGCCGAAGTTGCTCCCTCCCTTGGGGCGGGCTGCCGGAATAGGTCGACGTCGCCCGAGTACTAGCCATCACCGATCCACTACTCAGTGTCCGTTTGTCCTGTTCCCTTCACACCTGTTTTCCATTTTGTCACTAATTGTTGGTGCGTCTTATTCCCTCTGCTCCCTCCTGGTCTCTGTCGGTGATTGTCTAATTGTGAGTGTGTGTACGGAAAACCATCCCAACCATGAAGCACGGGGGTGGCAGCATCATGTTGTGGGGGTGCTTTGCTACAGGAGGGACTGGTGCACTTCACAAAACAGATGGCATCATGAGGAAGGAAAATTGTGTGGATATATTGAAGCAACATATCAAGACATCAGTCAGGATGTTTAAGCTTGGTCGCAAATGGGTCTTCCAAATGGACAATGACCCCAAGCATACTTCCAAAGCTGTGGCAAAATGGCTTAAGGACAACAAAGTCGAGGTATTGGAGTGGCCATCACAAAGCCCTAACCTCAATCCTATAGAAAATTTGTGGGCAGAGCAGAAAAAGTGTGTGTGAGCAATGAGGTCTACAAACCTGACTCAGTTCTATCAGGAGGAATGGGCCAAAATTCACAAAACGTATTGTGGGAAGCCTGTGGAAGGCTATCCGAAACGTTTGACCTAAGTTAAACAATTCAAAGGCAATTCTTGAAATAAAGTGGTGATCCTAACTGACCTAAGACAGGATTTTTAACTTTGATTAAATGTCAGGAATTGTGAAAAACTGAGTTTAAATGTATTTGGCTAAGTGTATGTAAACTTCCAACTTCAATTGTATTTCCAGGCATCATCCTTAACACAGATGAAACGCATGTCCAAGTAAAGTGTATCGCGTTGGATCAAACAGATTCTTCTGGCCTGCTCATGATGACATACACTGGTACCTGTTTGATGATGTCCTTGAAATCATTCCACCTCCACAGTCTGTGACATCCCGCCATGTAGAGATCTTGAAAGTGGTGTGGGCCAGACTTTTGTGATGAACACTATGAAGCAAGAGGCATGCACACACACCAAAAGTATCTACCTACCTGTGAGACTTGCTCCATGGTGCCCCTCTATCAATCAATCAATCAATCAATCAAATGTATTTATAAAGCCCTTTTTACATCAGCAGATGTCACAATGGGCTTATACAGAACCCAGCCTAAAACCTCAATGAGCAACCAATGCATATGTAGAAGCACGGAGGCTAGGAAAAACTCCCTAGAAAGGCAGGAACCTACGAAGAAACCTAAAGACGAACCAGGCTCTGATAGATGGCCAGTCCTCTTCTGGCTATGCCCGGTGGAGATTTTAAGAGTAAACGGCCATTAAGATCAGATCATTCTTCAAGATGTTCAAATGTTCATAGATGACCAGCAGAGTCAAATAATAATCCAAGTGGTTGTAGCGGGTGCAACAGGTCAGCACCTCAGGAGTAAATGTCAGATGACTTTTCAAAGCCGAGTATTTAGAGGTCGAGACAGCAGGTGCGGTAGAGACAGCGAGAGGGGGAGGCAGAGAGAGGAAGAGAGAGGGAGCGGGAGGGGGAGAGAGGGTCGAAACAGCAAGTCCGGGACAAGGTAACACATCCGGTCAGGGTTTCGCAGCCACAGGAAAAACAGTTGAAACTGGATCAGCAGCACGACCAGGTAGCATGTCTGGTGAACAGGTCAGGGTTCCATAGTCTTGAGGCATGGTCCTAAGGCTCAGATCCACCGGGAGGGGAGAGAGAGCGAGTGAGAGAGAGAGAGACACCAGATAAGACAGGAGAATTACACCAGTTAGGACATACTGACCATAGCCCCTCTGCACATAGTCTATTGCAGCATAGATATTGGAGACTGAGACAGAATGAGCGACACTGGTTGAGCTGCGGGGACTGTGCAGGGGGATTAACACTACTGACTGTATTTACTGGTGGCACAGACACTGTATCATACTTTCCTACACTTAAATTGCCCTTGCCTAACGATTGAGGCTGAAGGCGGTAGAAACATTTAATGAAAAAAGTTGTGTGAGGACAAAACTAAGACTTGGGTGAACTTGTTAAATACATAGTTTGATTAAACAGTTATTGAAAGCTAAAAGGTTTGGCAGGTAGCCTAGTAACAACAAACAGGCCCAGGTCTCTTCATGTCTTCTATGTTTATTTATTTATTTTTGACTGAAGTTTGCTTAATAAAACTCAGTTTAATTCAAATTGATATCTATTGTCCTCATTACATGAGTAAACAAAACCAATTTATATGGAAGACTTATTTGTCTATTCATCCCCATTACCATCTTCAACCCTGTTTAAAATAAAACTAGGAAAGTCTGTTAAGAACAAATTCTTATTTACAATGGCGGCCTACCAACAGTGTCAGCCCGTGGAGCAAATCAGGGTTAAGTGCCTTGCTCAAGGACACATCAACAGGTTTTTCACCTTGTCGGCTCGGGTATTGTTACTGGCCCAACGCTCTAACCGCTAGGCTACCTACCTGTTACACTAGTCTCAACCCTGTTACATGACCCTGTTACAATTTTGTAATACAATTTTGGAAAGGTTATGAAAAATGAATTTAATGATTGTTTAGCTCAGTCTGAAATGTTTAGAGCAATCATGAGCATTTTTGTTCAGATTCTGAAGTGAAACCATACTTTTGATTTAAAAACATTATGAGGCCGCTGACACACAGTGTCCATTTCAGGCATTGGTATAGCAAAAGTGTAATATTTTATATATATGTAATATTTGCAATTTTTTAATTGGTTATGATTAGTAGGGAAATATTGAATGTTGAATGTTAATAGGGAAGTGTATTTATAATCTTATTCAGACAACTTCCATAGTGTCCATAAGAGGGTTGAAGACAAATGGTGTCCATGTCAGAATAAAATGGCCGATAATAATATGCGTTGATGCCTGAGATGGGAAAATATGTTTTCTTGGAGTTTAAATATGTACTTCATGTCGTGTAGTGTTCAGAAAAAAATATTTATTTGGGGTAAAAAGTAAAAAAATGTCAAAGCTGAGCAGTAGGTGGCATTAGAGAGCTTTTCCCTCAACCTCTGCTTGCTGCGCAATCCTCGACAACTCACTTCCTAGGCCTTTCACACTTTAACTGAAAACTTGGTTAGTGTCATACATTTTCCATTGATATAGATCTATTAGATTATATATTTTAATTAATATATAGGCAACTGTTTTATTATGTTAGAATAACGCAATTGGATGAATCAGCGGTCAGGTAAGGCAGACAAGTTCAGGAACCAGGTTGAGGAACTGCAGTGGGCAAAATACTGTGCAAACACCAATACGATTGTATTTAAAATCATTTAAAATATTGTTCAATGTAGGTTCTGGATCGAGAGTCTACCATGATATGACACTCGACAGCCATGATACTCGACTAGCCTACCATGACACTCAACAGCATCATCTTGATACTTAATGTTGAAGAATTTGAAGAAGAATTAAATAGCCTCGACTACAGTAATATAATGTGGATATAGTAGATAATATCTTTTTCTGAGAGTAAACAACCGATGTGTAGGCTAGTTGACTGGCAGATCTATTATTAAACTGATTTGATTTCAACACCGAGGACAGAAAACATGACTCTCTGGGGCCAAATTACGGCTATGGGGCCAAATATCATTTAGAGGTTGTAATCCAAGTCTCAACCCCCTCTAGTAAAACGGACACCTCAAACTATAATTTAATGTTAACTGCCTGGGATTGAACCCAATCAAAGTAACTCAAAAATATATATAGCCTATAGTCTATAGTCCATTCATAGCCCTATAACTTCACGCTTTCACTGAAGTTGTCGATCTACAGTCTGCATTTATCTCCCTCTGTCGACTCCCCCACATGGTCAACAGGGCGGGCGCATCTCAACTCACTTTTTTGAAAGAAGAAATTTGACTGTTACTGATTCCCCACAAACTCACTAGCGCAGGAACAAAACGACCTGGGTACGAGGACGCGACTTATCTGGTGCGCATCCAGATTGCTCCCATCTGTGTCTGCCATATGCAAACCACGCGCAACGCGCTCAGCATTTGAGCCTCTTGTTCCAAGGCTAATTTAGGACACCGCTTTGAACCCTGTGCCGTGTTGGGGTGAATTGAATGTGTAGCAGCAGCACACTACAAAGTCTGACATAGTTTAGTTACTAAATGTGCATATTTCATCATTAAACGTTTTTTATTCATAACTTCATCAAGACCATTTGTTTCTAACCGGGATTTAAAGTTATGGAGTCAACGGAGGATAACGGGGAGAGCAAGGCAGCGCACCGTCCATGCGCGCCAAGGTCTCTTCTCCTGCGCTGTCTGTTCGGTTTCCCTACGGTGGTGTGTTTCATGTTGTCCCTGAGCTCCATAGCCGTCTGCCTGCTCATGAGCTTCAAGACTTACCAACTGGAGAACCGACTGCATGCGCTGGAGATGGAGAAAAACACAGTGTTTATCCCGCCGGAGAGCGCCTTCACACGCGAGGATGGGACTGTACTACCGGCACTAAGGAGTTCTATCGCGACCCTCCTGCAAGAGGTAGCTACACAGTTTTTTGCGGGACATTTAAAACGTAACACATACTATATATCATAGTGTATTTCTATGTATTTTGATTCATGCAGCTTCCTGCTTGGGTCTCCATAACGTGTAGCCATAGTAGGCTAAATGCCGTGCGTAATGTTGCGCGCAATGACAGTATATGACTGAAGATGTTGATTCCTCAAGCGACTGACTCTAATGGTCAAGGCACCGCTGTGCGATTCCTTCTGTCGCTAGATATGATCAGTTATCGCCTGATGAAAGATAAGTGATGTAATGCTCGGTGATACATACACAGGCTGGCTTTTATACTGTCTGTCTGTGCTGTGACAGTATTTTGCCAAATCTCTTTTGGAAAAATCTGTTGAAGGCTATCTCCAAAAAAGTCCCCTCTTGATAAAAACAACAATGGACAGGTTATTGGAAACATGGTTACGTTTACGTACGTTATTTACCTGAACTGGTAAAATGATAACTACATAACTTTATAATTTCTACTTTATTATATTTATATTTACACAATGATTGATGTATTGCTTATAGTGGTTAATGTCCTTTTATAACAATAATTTCAGTTATTTGCCCACATCTTACTGGTTATAGTGCTTGTTATAAACCCACATTATTCACTAGTGTGTCTCATTGCATAGTGGTTACTTTATATAGCCCTCTTAAAACCATCGACTAGAGACTGACTTGAGTCAACCCAACTGGAATGTGCACTAATTTTCAACATAATGTTATTCCCAAAAACATTCCTCCTGGGCTTCACTTGCCCCTCTAACTCAGATACTAAACTTTTTATGGTGAATTTAGGGTTATTGCTACTGCACACACATGCCAAAGTTTGTCTCTCTCTCTCTCTCTCTCTCTCTCTCTCTCTCTCTCTCTCTCTCTCTCTCTCTCTCTCTCTCTCTCTCTCTCTCTCTCTCTCTCTCTCTCTCTCTCTCTCCTCTCTCTCTCTCTCTCTCTCTCTCTCTCTCTCTCCAGAGACTGAGTGAAGTGATGCCCAAACTCCGCACGGCAAGGGACGTCCCCCAAGAGTGTTCCTGCCCACCAGGTACGTCTCTCTCTTCTCTCTTATTGGTTCGTGGCTATATCATGGTTATCAAAGCCTCTACGCACAGAACACATGAACATTACATGTATGCAAACACACACACACACACGCTGGACTGTTTTACACTAGTGTCGCTGGGTTGGCTACGTATAAAAGGAATCCAGAAGAGTGCATTGAGCTTTACGCTCTATACCACCAGTTGATATTGATAGTTGTTGACAGCATCCCAAGTTTCCCTCAAGTGTGTATTCAGTGGATGGATGCCTTTTGTAAAGGATTAGTGTCCCTAAGCCTGTAGACCCAGACTGGGACAGGCTCAGAGGGAGAGTGTGATAAATACCCCTCAGATTGGTCTATGTCTCTGGGATGACCAGGGTGAGTTCTGTTGCTTCGTGTCAGTGGGACGGGCTAACATTAATAGACGTTACGGCGATGCGCCAAGTTTGGCCACGTTTGGAGTGTGGTGTGCATTACATGGCTTGTGGTAGTCCAGAGGGTGAAAAACAGTGCAATACACACAAACACGTAGGACACACAGACCGACACACATACACGACCGGTCGTCTGCTATTCATGTGTTTCTGTACTCGTAACTTATGAGGAATGCTTGCCCTTCCCTGTTTTCTGGGAAATTCAGCTTTCAGCGGTTGCCATGCCTGCTTCCTCTTCTCAAAGACTTGCTACCCAGATTGATAAAACTTGAACCTTGAAGTTGTTATTGTTACTTATCTAATCAAGAGTTTTTCTTCCTCTTAACTTGTGAAGTGCAGAGCTGGCTCCTAATTCACCATGACAGAGAAAGCCCCTGGCTTAGAGGAAGAGTGAGATAGGAGGTGTGTGTGTGTGTCCGTGCGTGCGTGTGTGCTCTAGTCACCTCTGTGGCCAGCCTGGTCTCTACTGTCCCTGTGTGAATCGCTGGCTTCCAGAGCAGGTGGAAAAGTTTGCATGCCTGAATTTCTGGAGCACTTTCAAAACATTCCAGGTCCACTTGTTTCTCTGCTCCATACCTCTTCCCTGGCTGGTCAGCTGGTCAGTCGATTGGACCATTGTGTGTATGAGAGTGTTTGTTGGGGGCCTGTTCATTGTGTGTGAGTGTGTGCATGTGTGAGAGTGAGAGTGTTTGTTGGAGGCCTGAGGGAAAGCAGAATGTTGTAAATGTTGTAAAATACTATGTGTTTGCAGTATTTTACTTCCAATATGCAGTACATCATCTCAATGGGCTCAGTGATCGTACCATCTGCAGAATAAGTATAGAGATTTATAGTAACCTGGTCTTGTAAAAGTAATGTTCTGAAATACCTCATTCCCCCCCTAGTGATTACTCATGGTTTTCATTTAATTATGTCGATATCGTATTATATCAGATGTTTCATTTTATTCCACAGATCATTATACAAAATGACTGTGTAATCAACGTGGTTTCACTGTGGTTGGTCGGGTTTTGGAATATAACGTAACCAATCCTAAGCCCTGAAACCTGTGTAGCTCAGATGGTAGAGCACGGCGCTTGCAACGCCAGTGTTGTGGGTTCCATTCCCACGATGGACCAGTATCAACATGTATGCACTAACTAACTGTAAGTTGCTCTTGATAAGAGCGTCTGCTAAATGACTTGAATGTAAACTTATTCAAAGATCTTTATTTTTTTTCTATTTAACCCCAAAGCATTGCGTTTGTAAATTCTTAGCATTAGCTAAATGCAAGAGTCTTAAATGCAAACAAACAGCCCCTAGTCATGTTTGAACCATCTCTGAACAATTAGACTGTCTTTGTCCCGGGGTGTTAAGTTAATTGTTCAGCCGATGTGTTCATTTTAGATGGATGTTTGTCAGCCAATTAGCATGGGGTTTGTTGAGTTTGCAAATTAGCATGGGGTTTGTTGAGTTTGCAAATTAGCATGGGGTTTGTTGAGTTTGCAAATTAGCATGGGGTTTGTTGAGTTTGCAAATTAGCATGGGGTTTGTTGAGTTTGGTGTCCTCTGCTTTCCCAGTCCCGCATACATGGAGACAACACATGTATACTGTGTGTGCTTGTATGTGTATAGTATGTATGCATGTATGTGTGTGCATGTCTATGTCTGTGTGAGTGTGTGTGTGTGTGTGTGTGTGTATGTGTGTGTTGCATGTGTGTGTTCTGTGTGCATGCAGGTGTGGTGTGTGTGTGCGTGCCTGCATGTGTGAGTGCTTCAGTGCCTCCGTGTATGTGTGTGTACATTTGAGCCCCCCTGTATGTGTGTGAGTCAGTGTGTCTGTCTGTTCCTAGTTCTTTGAGGGGCCGACAGGCAGCGATGTAAGCCGAGCCCCTCTCCCTTTAGCACCCACGGTCGCCACCTGAAACCTAATGCTCTCTCAGACCAGAGAGGCATTTCTCCTTCTGTCCTCACCATAGAGCTCTCCCCCAGCATCGGGCTCCACCGCCCCCTATAGGCGCCGGTTGGTATTACACTTTATGGCGATTAATTGTGTGTCACCAATTAACTATGAAGGTTTAATGTAGTTGTTTTAGTATCTTTATTTAAATGTGGGCTTAGGGTACTTACTGTAAAAGTGACTCCTGGCCCCTACATTACATTACATGACAATGCATTTATTCATCCAGAATGAGAGTGTGCAAAAATATATAAATGCATTGTCATGTAATGTAATGTAGGGGCCAGGAGTCATGTGTGTCACTGCAGTGAAAGTAGGGACTGAGTATCCGTGACACTTTTATACTCACCCAAAGTGACAGCTTAGCAGCTATAAGGCTCAAGCCAAGCATGTCACTCAGTCTTTCAGTTTAAGATGTTCAGGTGTTTGCAATTAACACTATCCGCACACACACACACACACACACACACACACACACACACACACACACACACACACACACACACACACACACACACACACACACACACACACACACACACACACACACACACACACACACACTACCGCGCTGCCTCTGCTGATGAAAGCCATGTGTAGTCTGTAGCAGAATGAAGGGGAGGCGATGTAGACATCCAGGGCTCAAATAGTTCAGAGAACGTTAAGAAACAATGTTCTTCTGTGGTAATTTCAGTACTTCAGTATAACGTTTCCTAAAGGTTTCCTCGTGTTCTAAAATTGTTCCGAGAACGTTAAGAAAACTTTAGTAACGTTCAGAGAACGTTCTAAGAATTATACATTCCGTTGTCAGCATCAACAAAACTCTCTCTATCCTCTATCTTGTAAAGTGTGTTCTGGTGTGTTGGATGTGTCCACTAATTGGCCACACCTGATCTTAATGAGGGCTTGATTCCTTTGAAATTGGGCCCATTTGATTAGACTAAAATGAACAGCTTTGTATGCATAAAAAACTTGCTCCATTCCGGTGGTGCAGTGGACTAATTCCATGAATAGAAAACAGAAGATTATAGTTTTGAATCTCACTGATGCCATGTCATAATAAAAATTAAATGTTTTTGCATGATTGATGCCTAAGAACATTTTCATGTCAGTATTTGGTGTGACCACCATTTGCCTCAAGCAGCACAACACATTTCCTTTGCATAGAATTGATCAGGCTGTTGATTGTGTCCTCTGGAATGTTGTCCCACTCCTCTTCAATGGCTGTTCGAAGTTGCTGGATAATGGGAACTGGAACATGATGTCATACATGTCGATCCAGAGCATCCCAAATATGCTCAATGGGTGACATGTCTGGTGAGTATGCAGGCCATGGAAGAACTGGGACATTTTCAGCTTCCAGGAATTGTGTACAGATCCTTCCAGCATTGCATTATCATGCTGAAACATGATGAAATGGTGGCGGATGAGTGGCACGACAATGGGCCTCCGGATCTTGTCACGATTTCTCTGTGCATTCAAATTGATATCAATAAAATGCAATTGTGTTCGTTGTCGCAGCTGCCCATATCATAACCCCACCGCCACCATAGGGCACTCTATTCACAACGTTGCCATCAGCAAACTGCTCGCCCACACGGCTCTGCGTTTGTGAGTCCAGTCGGACATACTGCCAGTCGGACATACTGCCAAATTCTCAAAAATGATGTTGGAGGCGGCTTATGGTAGAGAAATTAACATAAACTTATCTGGAATCCGCTCTGGTGGACATTCCTGCAGTCAGCATGCCAACAGCTCTGGTGGACATTCCTGCAGTCAGCATGCCAACAGCTCTGGTGGACATTCCTGCAGTCAGCATGCCAACAGCTCTGGTGGACATTCCTGCAGTCAGCATGCCAACAGCTCTGGTGGACATTCCTGCAGTCAGCATGCCAACAGCTCTGGTGGACATTCCTGCAGTCAGCATGCCAACAGCTCTGGTGGACATTCCTGCAGTCAGCATGCCAACAGCTCTGGTGGACATTCCTGCAGTCAGCATGCCAACAGCTCTGGTGGACATTCCTGCAGTCAGCATGCCAAATGCACAGTCTCAAAAAACTTGAGACATCTGTGGAATTGTGTTGTTTGACAAAACTGCACATTTTAAAGTGGCCTTTTATTGTCCCCAGCACAAGGTGCACCTGTGTAATGATCATGCTGTTTAATCAGCTTCTTGATATACCACACCTGTCAGGTGGATGGACTATCTTAGCAAAGAATAAATTCTCACTAACATGGATGTAAACAGATTTGTACACAACATTAAGCTTTTTGTGCATATGGAACAATTCAGGGATCCTTTATTTCAGCTCATGAAACATGGGACCAACAATTTACATGTTGCGTTTATATTTTTGTTCACTATATATTTTAAATGTCAGCATAATTTTATTTTAATTCATTTTGGAGAAGAATGTACTTTTAAAATATCACCAGAACTGAGCTTCTCACACCCTCCGCAACCTGTAGTATGCTGTGATATATGCTTTTGTCACAACCACTGGTTATGGTGTACAGTCTACCCGTACTGGGCACCGACCCAAATACACATACACTACATGCCAACCACATCCATTGTTATCGGAGGCTAGGTCACTTAAGCCCCCAACCTCATGTCCATTTCCGACACCTACAAAATGCATCCGGGAGTAATGTGTCGGTGTGTGTCTGAGTATGTACGACTGTGCATACAGTGCATTTGGAAAGTATTCAGATCCCTTCACATTTTCCACATTTTGTTACGTTACAGCCTTATTCTAAAACTGATTAAATGAATTTGTTCCCTCATCAATCTACACACAATACCCCATAATGACAAAGCGAAAAAAAGTTGTTAGAAATAAAAAATAAAAAACAGAAATATCGACCCTTTGCTATGAAACTCAAAATTGAGCTCAGGCGCATACTGTTTCCATTGATCGTCTTTGAGATGTTTCAATAAACTTGATTGGAGTCCACCTGTGGTAAATTCAATTGATTGACCATGATTTGGAAAGGCACACACTTTTCTATATAAGGTCTCACAGTTGACAGTGCACGTCAGAGCAAAAACCAAACCATGAGGTGGAAGGAACAAGAACACAGTGGCCTCCATAATTCTTAAATGGAAGAAGTTTGGAACCAACAAGACTCTTCCTAGGGCTGGCCACCTGACCAAATTTTGCAATCTGGGAAGGTGACCAAGAACCCAATGGTCACTCTGACAGAGCTCCAGAGTTCCTCTGTGGAGATGGGAGAACCTTCCAGAAGGACAAGCATCTCTGCAGCACTACACCAATCAGACCTTTATGTTAGAGTGGCCAGACGGAAGCCACTCCTCAGTGAAAGGCACATGACAGCCCACTTGGAATTTGCCAAAAGGCACCTAAAGGACTCTCAGACCATGAGAAACAAGATTCTCTGGTCTAATGAAACCAAGATTGAACTTGTTTCCTGAATGCCAAGTGTCACGTCTGGAGGAAACATGGCACCAACCCTACGGTGAAGCATGGTGGTGGAAGCATCGTGCTGTGGGGATGTTTTTCAGTGACAGGGACTGGTAGACTAGTCAGGATCGAGGGAAAGATGAACGGAGCAAAGTACAGAGAGATCCTTGATGAAAACCTGCTCAGGACCTCAGACTGGGGCCATGGTTATTTTTCCAACAGGAGAATGACCCTAAGCACACAGCCAAGACAACGCAGGAGTGACTTCGGGACAAATCTCTGTTCACCCACACCGCGTCTCACAAAGACACAGCGGTTGGAACCAAAAATGTCCAATTTGGACTCCAGACCAAAGGACAAATGTCCTTGAGTGGCCCAGCCAGAGCCCGGACTTGAATCCGATCAAACTTCTATGGAGAGACCTGAAAATAGCTGTGCAGCAACGCTCCCCTTCCAACCTGACAGAGCTTGAAAGGATCAGCAGAGAATGATGGGAGAAACTCCCCGAATACAGGTGTGCCAAGCTTGTAGTGTCATACCCAAGAAGACTTAAGGCTGTAATCACTGCCAAAGGTGCTTAAACAAAGTTCTGAGTAAAGAGTCTGGATACTTATGTAAATGGGATATTTTTCTGTTTTTGCTTTGTCATTATGGGCTATTGTGTGTAGATTGATGAGGGGAAAAAAACAATTTAATACATTTTAGAATAAGGCTGTAATGTAACAAAATGCGGAAAAAGTCTGGGGTCTGAATACTTTCCGAATACACTGTATATACACTACCGTTCAAAAGTTTTAGAACACCTACTCATTCAAGGGTTTATCATTGTTTTTTAACAATTTTCTACATATGGAATCATGTCATAACCAAAAAAGTGTTAAACATATCAAAATATATTTTATATAGGAGATTCTTCAAATAGCCACCCTTTGCCTTGATTACAGCTTTTGCACACTCTTGGCATTCTCTCAACCAACTTCATGAGGTAGTCACCTGGATCAGTTGTGTTGTGACCAGGTAGGGGGGGTATACAGAAGATAGCCCTATTTGGTAGAAGACCAAATCCATATTATGGCAAGAACAGCTCAAATAAGCAAAGAGAAACGACAGTTCATCATTACTTTAAGACATGAAGGTCAGTCAATACGGAAAATGTCAAGAATTATGAAAGTGATTTTAAGTGCAGTCGCAAAAACCATCAAGAGCTATGATGAAACTAGCTATCATGAGGACTGCCACAGGAATGATAAATTCATTAGAGTTACCAGCCTCAGAAATTGCATCTCAAATAAATGCTTCACAGAGTTCAAGTAACAGACACATCTCAACATCAACTGTTTAGAGGAGACTGTGTGAATCAGGCCTTCATGATCGAATTGCTGCAAAGAAACCACTACTAAATGACACCAATAAGAAGAAGAGACTTGCTTGGGCCAAGAAACACGAGCAATGGACATTAGACCCGTGCAAATTTGTCCTTTCGTCTGGAGTCCAAATTGGACATTTTTGGTTCCAACCGCTGTGTCTTTGTGAGACGCTGTGTGGGTGAACAGATGATCTCTGCATATGTATTTCCCACAGTAAAGCATGGAGGAGGAGGTGTTACGGTGTGGGGGTGCTTTGCTGGTAACACTGTCTGTGATTTATTTTGAATTCAAGGCACATATAACCAGCATGGCTACCACAGCAATCTGCAGTGACACGCCATCCCATCTGGTTTGGGCTTAGTGGGACTATCATTTGTTTTTCAACAGGACAATGACCTAACACACCTCCAGGCTGTGTAAGGGCTATTTTACCAAGAAGGAGAGTGATGGAGTGCTGCATCAGATTACCTGGCCTCCACAAATTGAGATGGTTTGGAATAAGTCGGTCCGCAGAGTGAAGAACAAGCAGCCAACAAGTGCTCAGCGTATGTGGGAACTCCTTCAATACATTTGGAAAAGCATTCCAGGTGAAGCTGGAAGAGAGAATGCCAAGAGTGTGCAAAGCTGTAATCAAGGCAAAGGGTGGCTATTTGAAGAATATCAAATATATATTTGTTTAACACTTTTTTGGTTACTACATGATTTGAAATGTGTTATTTCATAGTTTTGATGTCTTCACTATTATTCTGCAATGTAGAAAATAGTAAAAATAAAGAAAAATCCTTTAATGAGTAGGTGTTCTAAAACCTTTGACCTTTAGTGTGTATATATAAATATATATATCTTTTTTTTTAGCTAAACAGGCCGGGTCGCCACTGACTGGATTACATTTGGATTCCAACTGTCGGTGAGCGTATGTGTGTGAGTTTGTGTGTGAGTTTGTGCGCAACTCTTTAAAGAACTTTCACAACTCTTCAGAGAGCTGCTGTTAACCAGACCACTGAATGACTATCTCTTTCACTTTCTATTTGTGTCTGTATGAAGAGCAGCTAATAAAGATGCTATCAGCCTGTCGACCGGAAGGCTTAGAGTTCAGCCCTCTTTTAGATTTGTGTCTCCAGACCATCACTCTCCCATTCACGGTTATTTCATCTGCTCAATGTTAAGCAGAGACAATGGGCATGTGTGTGTGTCTCATATCGGGTTTATTTGTATAAGAGGGGAGAGTCTCTGTTGGGACATTCTCTGCCAGGTGGGGTGACACACACGCACACACGCAAAGGCACACACGTGTACACCCCCCCAAACTCCGCCACTTCCCACCACACTCGGACCCTTTTACCTCCTTGTCTCTCATCGGCCATCTTATTAAAGTTAGCTTTGTAAAACCACACTGTTTAGCGCCAGGCCGGCTCTCACATTCTTTCCTTTGAAAAATAAGCAGCTGGACGTAGGCAGGCCACAGGGCATCTCAACGTGGACCACAGGATTCCAGGAGACGGGACCATGTCCTGCCATGCTGGGTGGGCGGGACAGGGTGGGGCAGGATGGGGGGTGGACGGTGCCTATGGTGCCAAAAACCTTGACAGGCGATGTCACTGTACAGCACACACGCACTGCCCATACATGAAGGACTGTACAGCACACACACACTGCCCATACATGAAGGACTGTACAGCACACACACACTGCCCATACATGAAGGACTGTACAGCACACACACACTGCCCATACATGAAGGACTGTACAGCACACACACACTGCCCATACATGAAGGACTGTACAGCACACACAGCCCATACATGTACTGTACAACACACACACACTGCCCGTACATGCAGGACTGAGATTGGTTAAAATGATACACACTCATGCAGGACTGAGGTTAGGGCAGCACACGCACACACAGACACTCACTAACATACGCACAGACATACAAACACACTCACACACACACAATCCTGGCTGTTAGAAGGTGCTCCAGAATGGGAGTAAAGTAGTGATAATGGCTGTAATCCGTTGATTCTTCCAAATTATTATCTGCTGGAATTGGCTTGATAAAGTGAACATTTATGGAAAATCTAGGCAGTTTGTGTGTGTGTGTGTGCGTATGCATGTGTTCATATTTAAGCAACTGGCTTATATTCAGATGTCTGGCAGTAAACTGTTAGAAAAAGACAGTAAAGAGTCCCATCCACAGAGCTCCCTCCACAGAGTCCCATCCACAGAGTCCCATCCACAGGGTCCCATCCACAGAGCTCCCTCCACAGAGTCCCATCCACAGAGTCCCATCCACAGAGTCCCTTGCAGCTATTGAGCAACACACAGCAACACAAATGAGCGTCTTTACAAGGTCATCTCACGCTCTGAAGCCTACCGTCATGTAGGGTGGATAATAAAAGTGGGATCATTCTCCAACATGCTGTTATCAGTACATATGACTAATAAAACTTGAAACTTGAAACTGTTGAAACTGAATGCCAGGATATGATATGCTGCTCAAAATGATATGCTGCTCAAAAAGCATACAGAAGCTGCAATATACCTTACGCTGTCTTACAATCTGTTGCCATTGCTAGAGTAATCAGAAATCAGGAACAAGAGGGAAAACTGAGGGAAAACTCATATTTCTGAGGATACACATGGTCAGTAGAATATAATAAACATTTTTGCATAAGTATAATACAAGCAGGCACCATTTAAATTGTGCTGTATTTAGCAATAGTAAATAAGAGTATGGGAGTGGCAGTTTTGATGTGTGTGTCTGTGTGGGTGTGTGCTAAGGTGCGGAGAGTCAGTGCCAGTGGTCAGTCCAGTTGAAGTGTTCAGCAGTCTTGTAGATATAAACTGTCTAAGAGCCTGTTGGTATCAGACCTCATGCTCCAATTCCGTCTGCCTGACGGTAAGGGAGGAACAGCTTGTGGCTGGGGTGTGTGGGGTCCTTGATGATGCTGCAGGACTTCCTTATGTTTCGAGTAGATATCCTTGATGGGTAGGAGCACGTTCCATCACCACCCGCCGGAGGGCCTTACAGTCGTAGACGGAGCAATTCCCGTACTAGGCCGTGATGCAACCGGTCAGGACACTCTCAATGGTGCAGCGGTATTATTTGGAGAGGACACGGGGTGGCATGCCAAATCATCTGCCTTAGGAAGTAGAGATGCTGTTGTAACCTCTTGACAACAGTTGGCCCATGTCAAGTCCTCGGTGATGTGGACGGTGAGGAACTTAAAACTGCTGACTTTCTCTACTGTAGGCTCGTTGATGTGAATCTGGGAATGTTCCCTCCTCTGCATCCTGAACTCAACAACTCCTTTGTTTTTCTGACGATGAGAGAGAGGTTGTTGTCCTGGCACCATAATGCCAGTTCACTTACCTCATCCCTATAGGCTGACTTGTCGTTGTTGGTTATCAGGCCAAAAACCATGGTGCCGTCAGCAAACTTGATGATGGAGTTGTTGATGGAGTACAGCAGAGAGCTGAGGACACACACCTGGAGGGCCTCTGTGTTAAGAGTAAGTGTTGAGGAGGTGTTGTTGCCAATCCTCACAGCCTGTGGTCTGCCCATCAGGAAGTCCAGGATCCAGTTGCATAGTGTGGTGTACAGACCCAAGCCTCTGATCTGGTGTCGAGCTTGGAGGGAAAAAATAGTGTTGAATTCTGAACTGTAGTCAATGAACAGCATTCTTACATGCTGTAGGTGTTCCTCCTGTCCAGATGTGTTAGGGCCGTGTGAAAAGCAAAGGAAATGGCATCTTCCATGGATCTGTTGGAGCAGTAGGAAAATTGGAGTGGGTCCAGTGTGCCTGGCATGATGGCCTTGATGTGGGCAATGACCAACCTCTAAAAGCCATACATGATGAACAGGGTGAAGTGGCTAGGTCACCTTGGTTTTCTTGGGCACTGGGATGATGGTGGTCTCCTTGAAGCAAGTGGGGAATACAGGTTGAAGATGCCAAAGAAGACAGCCGCCAGCTGGTCAGCACACACTCTGAGGACGTAACCAGGGATGTCATCTGGTCCGGCGGCTTTGTGAGTGTTCACTATTTTTTGTTTGAGTTTTCCTCACATCGGACTCGGAGAGCGAGAGCACCTGGTCGTCTGGAGCAGCGAGGGCTTTCCTGGATGGCTCAGTATTGTCTGCCTCGAAGCGAGCATAGAATGTGTTAAGCTCATCTGGGGGGAGAAGCTTCGGTGGGCAGAGCTGCATTTGCCTTCTATAGCTAGAGGACTCCTGATACTGTATCTCCAGGAGTGATAAATATTGTATATTTTTTGTCTTAACCTGTTGTGGTCCCAGCTTTGATGCCCCTGTACTGACCTCGCTTCTGGATGATAGCGGGATGAACAGGCAGTGGCTTGGGTGATTGTTGTCCTTGATGATCTTTTTGGCCTTCCTATGACATCGGGTGCTGTAGGTGTCCTGGAGGGCAGGTAGTTTGCCCCCGGTGATGCATTGACCAGACCGTACCACCCTCTGGAGAGCCCTGCGGTTGCGGGCGGTGCAGTTGCCATACCAGGTGGTGATACAGCCCGACCGGATGCTCTCAGTTGTGCATCTGTAAAAGTTTGTGAGGGTTTTAGGTGCCAAGACAAATTTCTTCAGCCTCCTGAGGTTGATGAGGCGCTGTTGTGCCTTCTTCACCACTGTCTGTGTGGGTGGACCATTTCATATTGTCATTGATGTGTACGCCAATCACAGATCGCCGATAGCCGATCACGTGAGTGTTTTACCTAGTTATTTTCAGATTATGTAATTGTGCTATTTTTGTAGCTTTGGTTTTCAATACCTGTTAGCATTACAGACACTCCCCATCCCTTGGCCCGAAAACCCTTCTAATTTAGTGTATCCTGAGTGCACAACCCATGTGGAATTCCTGGAATTGGGAACTGCTAATCTGCGGTCGAGAACACTGAGTTAATCTCAGCCTATGCTGCACTTCAGTCCCTTGACTTTTTGGCCCTGACGGAGACATTTTTTTATTTAACCTTTATTTAACTAGGCAAGTCAGTTAAGAACAAATTCTTATTAACAATGACGGCCTACCCAGGCCTCGCCTAACTCGGACGAGACTTGGCCAATTGTGCGAACACTCCAGTTACTTTCTCTTCGTCTCACTACGTTTTCTCTCAAAGTCCGAGAGCATCGCGGTGATGGCACAGGGCTACTTATTTCACCTAAGTGGAGATTTTGTCTTTTCTCCCTCACTCACCTGTCCATTTCCTCACTTTAATTAAATGCTGTCACTGTCACTGGTCCACCCACACTTAAAATTGTTGTCATCTATCGTCCACCACGTCCCCATATAGAGTCCCTCAATGAGCTTGACACCTTGATAAGCTCATTTCCTGAAGATGGCTCAACACTCGTCGATTTCAAACTCCCAATGTCTGCCTTCGATTCATTTATTTCCAACTCTTTCTTTCCACTCCTTCCCTCAAATGGCAGGCAACACACTTGACCTCATCTTTATTGATAGAGGCGGTGACTGCAACCCTCCTCCAGGTCTCTGATCACTACTTTGTTTCCTTTTCTGTCTCCCTCTCCTCCAACCCTAGCCACTCAACCCCTGCACAGAGGTGCCACAGTCTTCGCTCTCGCTCTCCCACTACTCTCTCTTCTTCTATCCTATCATCTCACCCTTCTGCTAAATCCATCTCCCTCCTGTCTACTGATTCTGCCTCTTCGACCCTCCTCTCCTCACATTCCGCATCCTATGACTCGCACTGTCCCCTTTCCTCACAACCGGCTCAGCTCTCCCCTCCTGCTCTGTTCCCATTGCGAGCTTACAGAACAGGGCTGCAGACAGCTGAGTGAAAATGGAAGATCTTATACTTCACTTCCCTCATCAACTCATTCCTGACCACTGGCTGCGTCCCCTATGAGTTAAAAATGGCCAGAGTCTCTACCCTCCTCAAGAAACCAACAAAAAAGGTATCCTTTTTCTTTTCTTTTTCTTTTAGGTGCTGTCTCTGACCAACTCTCTCACTATATCTCTCAAAATGATCTTCTCTGGCTTTCCTCTGACACCAACTAGTATAGAGGTCCTGGATGGCAGAGAGCTGTCTGTTCGGCCCGCCTTTCCCAGCTATTTTGTCTTGCTCACATTGAGGGAGACGTTGTTGCCCTAGCACCACACTGCCAGGTCTCTGACCTCCTCCCTATAGGCTGTCTCATCGTTGTCGGTGATCAAGCCTATCACTGTTGTGTCGTCAGCAAACTTAATGATGGTGTTGGAGTCGTGCTTGGACAGGGAGTACAGGAGGGGACTAAGCACGCACCCCTGAGGAGCGCCAGTGTTGAGGATCAGTGTGTCAGATGTGTTGTTGCCTATCCTTACCAGTCGAAGCTCACATCCACTACAAGACCATGGTATTCGCCTACGGAGCAGCAAGAGGAATTGCCCCTCCCTACCTTCAGGCTATGCTCAAACCCTGCCCAGTCCAAGCTCTTCTCTGCCCCGGCACCCCAATGGTGGAACCGTACTTACTATGACTGTGATATGTGATTGTACCATCTAACTATTTAATGCACTAACTGTAAGTCGCTCTGGATAAGAGCATCTGCTAAATATGTAAAATGTAAATGTAGTCCGTGATAGTCTGTAGTCTTTGCCACATGTGTTCCGAGTTTTTGAACATCAATTAAAGTCTGAGTCTGTATTATTTTTACGTGTCTCTAATGGATTTGCAGTTCATCTCCATCTCCGGTTTTCGGTTGGGGTATGTCCGAATTGTTATTGTGGGTACAATATCATTGTTGGGTCTGCCTCCTCTGTCCAGAGTCTCACTATTCTCTGTGTTGGTGGCTCTCTCTTGGTGGCTCCCTCTTGGTGGCTCCCTCTTGGTGGCTCCCTCTTGGTGGCTCCCTCTTGAGTGACTTTGTACGCGTCACAGATGTTTGGATACACACAGTCCAGCATGTTATTTCCTCTCGTGCGGCAGGATAAATGTTGGTGATATTTTGGAATAATTAGTTTGAAACTTGCTTGCTTAAAATCCCCCGCAACAATAAAGACTGCTTCCGGGTGAGATGATTCTTGCTGGGTAATGTTCTTGTACAGTTCACTGAGTGCTGCCTTGATGTTTGCTTTGGCGGCATGTACACAGCTGTGTGAATAACACACATTAATTCCCTCGGTAGTTAGAGGGGTTGGCAGGTCAGGTGAACAGGAGCTTGAGATGTTTTTCAACTTTTGGTACAGCAGGAATGATTGATGAGCAAGCATACACCTCCCCCTACTCTTACCAGAAGCCGCTGTTGCAGAGTCAAGTGTATAGTCAGTCAGCCATGTTTCTGTAAAAACAGGGACACAGCATTCCCTGATGTCCCTCTGAAAATTGAAGCCTTGCTCTGAGTTCACAAAGTTTATTTTCCAGTGATTGGACGTTAGCCATTAGAATACTAGGAAGAGGAGGCCGTGTCGCCCGTCTTTTCAGCCTAGCTTAAAGTGCTTAATTCAGTATGTGTGTGTCCCAAATGGCACCCTATTCATTATGTACTACACTACTTTTCACCAGGGCCCACAGGGCTCTTGTCAAAAGTGATGCATTATATAGGGAATAGGGTACCATTTGGGATTCAGCCAATGTAGAGGCAGGAGTCTAGCAGAGAGAGGAGGGAAACGTGGAAAACATTATGGTGTTTGCTTTAATTATCACAAGTGGCAAGTGACAACTTGAATTGCCTTTTAATGAGGGAGCGAAAAAATGACCTGGATTTCAGGAACTTTCAGGACCAATATTAAATATAAATGCAGTGATTTATTCATGCTTAAAGCAGAAGCTATGTCTTTACCCCCACCCTTGCTCCAAATAGTAGGTCCAGCATACTATTTTCCGATCTCCTCATCATTGAAGATATCTTGTACAGTGAAACATTACGTGATCCAGTCAGTATTTACAGTCTGTTATGTACATCAGGAATGTAGATTGAATCCAGTGGAAGGAGTGGCATTACTAACACAACTGGGCTTATTACATCTAAAGACCCCCTAAAACAGATTGAGGCTTATTTTTCATGGTGCGGTTCTCCCACACATCCTTCCCTGCCTCTCAAATGTATTATTGTGTGAGTTATCCCTCCCTGGGACCCAGGTGTTGAGAGTTAGAGTGAGGAAACCTGTGAGAAGTGATACATTTTTCATATCCAAATTCTAGGACAGGAGCTTGCCCCAAAAATATATATAAAGAAGTAGGTTATAGAACGACGGTAAAGGACTTTATTATCTTTAATCAATCTTTAATTAAGCTCTAGTGAAACACACACACACACACACACAGTGAATAACAATGTTTCCACCTCTGCAGTGACCTGGATTACTCCACAGCCCCAACAAGCCCTGGTTAGTGTTAAAACTCCTCTCTGTAGGCTCGTCACTCTCCCACCGCCTCCTAAATGAGAGGTTGTAAAGGCTTGTAAAACTGGAGCTGAACTCTTTGAAATGGCCCTCAGCATCACTGATCCCTTTTAGTCTATATGATGGTTACGAGGGCCAGACCATGTCTGCTGCGGCGCTGCCTGGCCCTCAAAAACACTCAGCACCACTCACTCCATAAGCGTTTGTGTGTGTGCGTGCGTGTGTGCGTCTGTAAGGGTTATTAGGACATTCAGCACCTGGGAATCAACAACACCAGTCACTCCCTCCAAAAGTGAGTGTTTATGTCTGTGTCTGAGTTCTTACTGGATTGTGAGTCCAGGGTTCTATCCCTTTTCTGTGTTCTTTCTTTCTTTCTTTCTTTCTTTCTTTCTTTCTTTCTTTCTTTCTTTCTTTCTTTCTTTCTTTCTTTCTTTCTTTCTTTCTTTCTTTCTTTCTTTCTTTCTTTCTCACTGTCCATCCCTCCCTCCCTCCATTTCTGTCTCTCTATGTGTATTTAAGTAGGGCGTGTGACTGAATCCCAGAGCTTTACCCAGAGACTAGCCTTGGGCTGTTATCATATAGGTCCTAGTGATCTACAGCAGGGCAATCTGCTAACGTTGTGTATACGTTACCATAAAGTTCAGTCAAGAGTGAGGGGAGGGGAACGAGATGGCTATTGCGCACGCTGTATAAACACAATCGAAATATAAACCAAAATGGACGTGTCACGTAAAAAGAGGTCCCCTGCCTGTGCGTCTAACCCACAAGCTAATTTCCTGGAGTAGTACTCTCTCACTCACACAGAGTCAGTCAAGGTCAGGCAGACCCAGAAAGACACAGAGAAGGAGAATGTTATGGATTGTCTGGGTTGTCCCTTTCTCTCAACAATGCAGTAATCAATATCAGTTTTACTATCAAAAATTACTAAAAACACAGGAAATATAAATAAGAAGAACACGAGAAAGTAAGTAAGCTATATACATGGTCAGTTCCAGTACCATATTTAAAATGTGCAGGGATACTGGAGTGGTAGGGTTAGATATGGATAGGGGTAAGGTGACTAGGCATCAGGATATATGATCAACAGAGAAGCAGCAGAGTACAGGTATATGAGTATTGTATTTGAGTGTGTGTGCGTATGTGTAGAGTCCGTAGGAATGTGTGTGCATGAGAAAATGAAGTGTGTGAGTGAGTGTGAGGGATTGTGTGAGTATGCATAGAGAAACATTAAAAAAAAGGGTCAATGCAGATAGTCCGTGTAGCCATTTTGTTAGCTATTTAATAGTCTTATGGCTTGGGGATAGACGCTGTTCAGGAGCCTGTTGGTGTCAGACTTGAAGCTCCAGTACCTTCATTTCCATAGTTCAGAGTTCTACATGGTCACTGCGCTCCATTCACACTGCCTGATATAGAGGTCCTGGATGGCAGGGAGCTTGGACCCAGTGATGTACTGGGCTGTCCGCACCACCCTCTGTAGCACCGTACGATGTGGGACGGTGCAGTTGCCATACCTAGCAGTGATGCCAGTCAAAATGCTTTCGATGGTGGAGCTGTAGAACATTTTGAGGATTTGAGGGCCTATGCCAAAGCTTTTCAACCTCCTGAGGGGAAAGGGCGCTGTCGCGCCTTCTTCACGACTCTTTGCGTATGTGGACCATTTTAAGTCCTTTGTGATTTGGACACTGAGGAGCTCGAATTTTTCGACCTGCTTCACTGCAGCCCTGTCGATGTGGATGGGGGCATGCTTGTCCCCCGTTTCCTGTAGTCCACAATCAGCTCCTTGGACTTACTGACGTTGAGGGAGTTGTTGTTGTTGTCCTGGCACCACACTGCCATGTCACTGACCCTGTAGGCTGTCTCATCGTCGTTGTGTTTAGGCCCACCACCATGGTGTCGTCAGCAGGCTTGATGATGGTGTTGGAGCTTAAGCACACACCCCTTTTTGGTTACTGTACCACCAAATACATTTTGTCCCTGAAGTAACCCCTCGTGTGCATTTAACCAGTAAGCCTATGGTCCTATGAGTCTTCTCAAGTACTTCCTGTGGATAGGCCAAGTACTAGTAACCCCTGGTTGAGAACCACTGCATTAGAGCCAACCTTTTGAACAAATCCTCTTTTGGCATTTATAGAGTTTTAGCCAAATGTTCCGGCACGGAGTTGTGTTCCGCATCCCCATAGTTCCTCGATCCCCAAATCTGGGACGACTACAGGAAGGTCAACTACCCAGGAGGTCTAACGAACATCATTCATTTGTTATTTACCAATTTTTTTCATTGGCTCAACCCTGAGAAAGACATCAATCATTCTACCACAACCGCTGGAGCTACAATATCACACTGTCCCACTGTCACTGTACGAACTGAGATGACTTCATACACACATACACACATACACACACATACACACACATTCCCACACACACACATTGATTTCACTCATTATTGCTCTTCCCTCAGAGCAGATATGCTAACATAATTACAGTTATGTCCTAGAACCATTATCCTGTCTCTCTTGATTATGATGTTGATGATCTGCCAAGCCTATGATAGAGTGAACTATGAGAGATGACTGGTTTGCATCCCAAATGGCACCCTATTCCCTACATAGTGCACTACATAGAGAATAAGCTGCCATTTGGGACACACGCAGTGTGTTGTTAGTTGTCTGGTTGCTAGGAGTGTGTATTGATGGATTGGAAGGAGTATCGGGCTGCGTTCAGGCCTAATGAGTGTTAAAAGTTTTAAGTGAGTGTTTCTTAGTGTTAATGAGCGTGCTGCGGTTGACCACGCCGTCACTCTGTTTCCGTCAGGGCCGCTATTACCGCTGCACAACGTGTTACTGCAGCGAGGCACAGATGGGGAGAGAGAGCGTGGGAGAAAGAGAGCGAGGGAAGGATAGAGAGATGGAAGAGAGGGAACATTTTAAACTGTGCTTTGAGAAATCCATTAGTTTCATTTTCTCAAGTTCTGTCTCTCTGTTCTCTCTATCTCTCTTTCTCTCTCTCACTCTCTCTCTCTCCCCCCTCTCTATCCATCTAGTTTTACACAGCTGACCCAGCCTCTAGTTCTAGGGGCTTAAACACGCTTTGGGATTTGAACCTAATTTATGAAGCTTTTTCTGTGTGTCTGTGTGTGTGTGTGCGTGTGCCACAGGGCATGACCCAGCCTCGTGAAGTAGCTGCCGTCTGGCAACACGTGGAGTAGCTGCCGTCTGGCAACACGTGAAGTAGCTGCCGTCTGGCAACACGTGGAGTAGCTGCCGTCTGGCAACACGTGGAGTAACTGCTATCTGGCAACACGTGGAGTAGCTGCCGTCTGGCAACACGTGGAGTAGAGGCTGGCTGCTGTGCTTTTACAAGGTGGGAGAGAAAACACATACACTCACGCTTTACGTTTACATCTCCATAGTCAACACACAGGTGGCACGGGTGAGGAGACGCTGGCCTATGCCAACCCTGTGGTCTTAGGATCCCTGCCCAGTGCCTAACTCCTCCTACAGGCCCATAAAGCCTAATGCCCTGGGTCCTCTGACGGAACCTGAGAAGAGACTTTTATTGGACCTGGTTATTTATTTGGAATGTTGTTTCATCTGCATGTGGTTCTTGTTGTGGAATTTTGGGACAAGAGCGAAGGGAGAGGAGAGGAGAGAGAGAGAGAGAGAGAGAGAGAGAGAGACAGAGAGAGAGAGAGAGAGAGAGAGACAGAGAGAGAGAGAGAGAGAGAGAGAGACAGAGACAGAGAGAGAGAGAGAGAGAGACAGAGAGAGAGAGAGAGAGAGAGAGACAGAGAGACACAAAGAGAGAGAGAGACAGAGAGAGAGAGAGAGAGAGAGAGAGACAGAGAGAGAGAGAGAGAGAGAGAGACGAGAGAGGAGGAGAGAGAGAGAGAGAGAGAGAGAGAGAGATGGAGAGAGAGTGAGAGAGAGAGAGACAGAGAGAGAGAGAGAGAGAGAGAGAGAGAGAGGACAGAGAGAGAGAGAGAGAGAGAGAGAGAGAGAGAGAGAGAGCGAGAGAGAGAGCGAGAGAGAGAGACAGAGAGAGAGAGAGAGAGAGAGAGAGAGAGAGAGAGAGAGAGAGACAGAGACAGAGAGAGAGAGAGAGAGAGAGAGAGAGAGAGAGAGAGGAGAGAGAGAGAGAGAGAGAGAGATGGAGAGAGAGTGAGAGAGAGTGTGAGTGATAAAGTAAGTTTAGTTTGGAATTATGGAATCGTTGGCATCCATATGAATGTTGTTGTTTACCCTGTTAAGATGTTTAGAGCTTAGATTTAGCCAATGAGGAGTGGTATGTGTATATATATAGAAGCACAAATGGGCACTAAAATAGGGAATGTATATATATATAAACAACTCCATAGATAGATAGATAGATAGATAGATAGATAGATAGATAGATAGATAGATAGATAGATAGATAGATAGATAGATAGATAGATAGATAGATAGATAGATAGATAGATAGATAGATAGATAGATAGATAGATAGATAGATAGATAGATAGATAGATAGATAGATAGATAGATGATAGATAGATAGATAGATAGATAGATAGATAGATAGATAGATAGATAGATAGATAGATAGATAGATAGATAGATAGATAGATAGATAGATAGATAGATAGATAGATAGATAGATAGATAGATAGATAGACAAATCTAATCACACACACACACACACACACACACAGAGATGTGACCCAAAGCCAAGCTGCTTACCATAAAACTTGTTGTTGAGGAGCCCAGCCAAACCGCGGGTGCAGTGCTAAGTGTCTGAATGCACTTTTTAATGAAAAGGAACTGGCTTGGACCAGCTCCCTTACGGCGTACAGTTTCTCATTTTACCGCGCAGGCAGGCAGGGATATGTGGCTCGTAAAATTAGCATGGACAATTACGATTTTGTTTGTCAGATGCTTAATTATGGGCGGTCCTGATCCCAGCCAACTACGCCATCTTCTCAGGGAGCGTTATATATCCTGATCTACTGAACTGATGGAACAGATTGATTTTGGAGTGTGTAGTTGCTGCTTTTTGTTGACATTTACAATGATACTGTTGTTTCATTGACAATAATATTATTATGTAGGCCTGTACTTTATATAAAGACATTGCCAGCAGGTACAAATCTGTGTGTGATAAAGGAACCGTGAATCCTGCTTGTCTTTCACAGATGACTGACGCCATACACACATTTTCTCTCAACTCTTTCAGTTATTTTTATTCAACTCTTTTCAATCCTTTGCCTAATCCAGGCAGGCATGCCGCAAGTTCACCTTATTTTACAGCCATTCTTGTCTCCTGAAGTTATGTCTGTAATGTGAGAAGCGTGCATATTCACACACACACACACACACACACACACACACACACACACACACACACACACACACACACACACACACACACACACACACACACACACACACACACACACACACACACACACACACACACACACACACACACACACACACACACACACACACACACAGCATGGGAGCTAGTGATATCCACTCACTGAGACAGATACATCGCCATAGTTCAGAGTTCTACATGGTCTCTGTGTTACAGCTGTAGTACAGGGACGAAGTCAAAGCTATTAGCTCATTCTTAGATATCATTCATTCACTTGCTGAATTATAATCCTTATATTTCCATCCATTATTAACAAAATGTTATGTTTTATCTGGAGTGGTTAACTAAGTAGCTGTTAGTTTTGGGTCTTCACTGCAGACATGTGACAGATAGGAGGTCCTTTACACTAGGGTCACACAGGGTCACAGATACTTTGATCCAATCTTTAGTGAGTTCTACACAGAGCTGTACAGTACAGGTGTGGTGTGCTGTGACATAGACCCTCTCATAGCTAGACAGTACATCTGGGCACGAATTCATAAATCGTATGAAGTAAGAATGCTGATTTAGGATCAGGTCACCCCCTGTCCATTAATTATAATCAAAAAGGCTAAACTGATCCTAGATCAGCACTCCTTCTCTGAGCCGCTTTGTGAATATGAGGCCTGACCTTTTGGCGGTCTGTGTATCTGGCGCATCAGCAAGGAATTACATTGTCATGGATTTCATATAAATTACACCGAGTAGGCTACTGACACACACACACACACACACACACACACACACACACACACACACACACACACACACACACACACACACACACACACACACACACACACACACACACACACACACACACACACACACACACACACACACACACACACACACACACACACACACACACACACACACACACACAGCTGAACTCTGTAGTCTGAAGTCTGATCAAATCACAGAGACATGAGACCCAGGAGGATGTTGAAGAGGCTGACATACTGAGCTGACATTGTACGTTCAATCAAATCACAGTCACAGGAAATGGAGTTTGATAGGACTTGATTCGATGCTCTTCCAGCCTTCCTTATATCCTCTCTATCGTTTCTTCGTTCTATATGTGTGTGTCTGTCTCTCTCCTCTCTCCTCTCCCTCTCCTCTCCCTCTCTCTCCTTCTCTCTCCCTCTCTCTAGCCCTATATGTACAGACAGTAGTATATGGGGCATACATCTACTGCTTATCGTTCCTGTGGATTGGAGCATTGTGTGTACACTCTTAGAAAAAAAGGGTTCTTCAGCTGTCCCCATAGGAGAACCCTTTAAGGAACCTATTTGGGGTACAATGTAGCCTCTGTGTAAAGGGTTCTACATGGAACTCGAAAAGGTTCTGCCTGGAACCAAAAAGGGTTCTTCAAAGGGTTCTCCTATGGGGACAGCCGAAGAACCCTTTTAGCTTATAGATAGCACCTTTACTTCAAAGACTGTATGTAAACCTGTCAGACACCAGGTATGGCATGGGTAGAATACATTCGATGGATAGAGCAGGAGTAAATTCAGAGGTTAAGCAGGTCGTTGGGGTCACAGATGGAAGGAGGGATAGATGGATCAAGGGGAGGAGGGGTTGAAGGGGACAGGGAAGGGGGGTTTTCTGTACCCCACGCAAACAGGCCAGATAAGATCAGAGTGGAGAGAAAGCAGCTGGAAGCCTTCCTGACTTAACCCCCTGCTCCGCCTTGCACACATTCCTCTCTCTACCCCTCTTTCCCCCTTTTTTACTTCCCTCTATCCGTCTTTAACCACCTCTCTTGCCCTCTCTCCTGTTGTTTCACTTCCTTCCATTGTATCAAATCTTCCTACCTGTCTCCTCTCTTTCTTGGACATAATTTGACCTCTTCCTTTCTCCCTGCGCTCTCCTCTTCTCCCTTACTCCTCATCCTCCTCTTCCTCTCTCCTAATTCCTCCTCTGACCCCTCTCTCTTTAGGGACCCCTGTAAAAGTTGGGTCAGACCTTAACATGTAATGCAATGTCTTTTCTATGTTCTTACTCTGCTCTTGGACCATATTCATTAATACACACGTCTCGAACCGTCATATCCCCTTTCATGTGTTCCCCCAAGACACGGCCCTGCCGTCACAGTAGATCTTACAATTTCTAGCATGACCTCCTCCATATGTGTGTGTGACGCGTGTGGTATGTGTGTGTGTGTGTGTGTGTTAACAAGATAATAGCACAGCAAAAATATTACTTGGCACCTGTGCAAACTAGTTTTGTCTCTCTGTTTTGAATATTAAGTTGTCGTTATTTAATCACAGTTAATAACATTTTTGTAAAGTAGAAGGTGTCGGAGATCCTTTGTACCATTGTGGACATTTTGAACAGCGTTGATACGAGACTGACTGGGAGAATGTTTCAAACCCAATCCGTCTGTGATGTCTTGGAATGATTGTCATGTATATTTAGTTGACTGGCATGGTCTGAAGGTCACACAAAGACAGCTGTTGTTGTCGGCCACGTCTATTTTAACCCTCTGTCCTAACGATATTTTAGGAGAGTCCTCACGTCTGACAGTTCAACGCACACTGTTTTAATATCACATTAAAATGCCAGGGAGTTATGATTCTAATAACAAGAATGAATTGAATTGACTTTGACCAGGCCGGTCACTGATACACATATGACCCGTCAGTGTTAGACATATTTTTGCTGAGGGACACAGTCCCAAACCAGTAATGTTTGTTCAGCCTACCATGCCTTCTTCCCAATAACTCCACCACCTCTTGACCTGTTAGTTAAAACAGACCCCCATAACCCTCTCTTCCACAACCTTCCACCCCAAACCACCCCACTTAGTGGTCCTAAATACCAGATGCCAGCAGCACCCTCCACCAGACTCTGTACCCACAATCCAGACCCCTCCCCTTGGAAGTGGGTCTCTATCAGCAGCCTGGCGCTCTGCTGTTCCAGGGAGGTAAACGGGCATGGGGAGCGGGGGGGGGGTGGAAGATGTATGGTGGTTATGGAGGGTTGTGTTGTTTATGGGGAGGTGGAGGTGCTCTTCGGTTCCAGAGGTTGAGGGTAATTATCTGGTAATGGACACCCTGCAGCACTGCCAACTATCAATCCTCAGCTCTCTGACGAACCAGTGACAGAGTGGATGAACACAAACCATAAACTCACACCCTTGACCAACTCATACCTCAGCCCACGCCTAAACCTAAACCCCAAAGCCTAAACTCCTACCCCAGCCCAGTCCAGGCCCACCCTGAATCACATCTCTCCACAGGTCTCAGAGAGGAAGGGAATGTAGCCAGAGACCGTAGCCAGACTCTGCTGGGGTCCTGTTGCAGTTGGAGCTGTTTTTACTATCGTCTGCTAGTCTCCCTGTGGTTTCATCCAGAACACCAGGACAGATAGATACAGATACAGGCAGGCTGCAGTCCCAGGACATACAGATATGGTTAGAGCAGGGTAAACAAACATGGCACAGTGTGGAGTCGGGGATAAACACACGCAGGCACACAGAGACGCACACAATCTCATGCGCACACACACACACACACACACACTCATGCACACGACCCACGTATACACGCACACGCGTAGGGTTGGGGAATAAGTGATTACAGTTAAATATCGTAATCTGATTACTGATACTTTTGAAAAACTAGATGATTTCTTCTTGGATTACTATTAAATTCAGTAAGGATGTTTGCAAAAAAAAAAAAAAAAAAAGTTTTATGAAACCTTTCAATTCAGCATTGAAAATCAGCCAAGTTGAAGTTTGTTCCATCTGAGCGAGTCTGGCCACAAGTTAGAGACAACTATGATGACACAGCAAATGCGAGAGAGAGAATTTAAAAATGATTATCGGAACCAAACGGTGGTCTGGACATGTCCCTTCTTCCTTGGGGGCACAAAATTGGACTATTGTCGCATCTCCTCTGTTGCGCCTCTCTTTTCTCTCTTTCCCTCCGTCCCTCGTTCCCTCTCTCTCACCAGCTTCCTCTTTTCTTCTTGCTCTAAATGTTTGTGCATGTTATCAAATCAATATTGGGAGAAAAGTATGCATTCTCTGTATACGAACCCCCTCCCTCCCTCCCTCTCTCTGATGGTCCGGGCTGGGTACTGTGGGTTCTGTGGGTTCTGTGATGTGGGTACCCTGGTGTCACAGTTGTGCTGTGGTGTGGTTCTGTGGTGACAGAGAGAAGACAGCCAATCAGGAAGGCTCTGTAAGCCTTCCCTTTAGGTTACCACTCAGCCTACATACAGCCTACATACAGCCTACAGACAGCCTACATGCAGCCTACATACAGCCTACATACAGCCTACATACAGCCTACACACAGCCTACATACAGCCTACATACAGCAAACATACAGCCTACAGACCATGGACCAGCCATGGTGTACTGTATATCTCTCCACATCTGTAGGCTGATCCTAGATCTGTTCTTATCATTACTGAGATCACTTCTCTCCACAGAACTGTCCCCAAGTCCTCCTCCTCCTGTCCTCCCCTGTTCTCTTTCTCTCTCTCTCACAAATGTTTAGGCCATCACGTTGGCTATATCTCAGAGGGAAGGAGGAGTAATAATAATACTGTAGAACATGAACCATGAACTATTAACCATGAACTGTTAACCATGAACTGTTAACCATGAACTGACCCTGTATGCTCTCTCTCTCTCTCTCTCTCTCTCTCTCTCTCTCTCTCTCTCTCTCTCTCTCTCTCTCAATCTCTCTGTCACTCTCTCTCTCTCTCTCTCTCTCTCTCTCTCTCTCTCTCTCTCTCTCTCTCTCTCTCTCTCTCTCTCTCTCTCTCTCTCTCTCTTTCTCTCTCTCTCTCTCTCTCTCTCTCTCTCTCTCTCTCTCTCTCTCTCTCTCTCTCTCTCTCTCTCTCTGTCTCTGTCTCTGTCTCTGTCTCTCTCTCTGTCTCTCTCGCTCTCTCTCTCTCTCTCTCTCTTTGTCTCTCTCTCTTTCTCTCTGTCTCTCTCTCTCACTCTCTCTCTCTCTTTCTAGATTCAATTCAATTTCAATTCAAATGGCTTTATTTGCATGGGAAACATACTGTATGTGAAACAAAAGTGAAATAAACAATCAAATTAAACTCACAAAAGTTCCAAACGATAGAGACATTTCAAATCTTATATTATGGCTATATACAGTGTTGTAACGATTAGCAAATGGTTAATGTACAAAAGGGAAAATAGATAAACATACTGCACAGTTTGTTACCGTACAGCCTTATTCTAAAATGTATTCAATTGTATTAAAGTATTAAAAATGAATAATATAAATCCCTTTGCCATGAGACTCTGAATTTAGCTCGGAATGTTTCCATTGGTCATCCTTGAGATGTTTCTACAACTTGATTGGAGTCCACCTGTAGTAGATTCAATTGATTGAACATTATTTGGAAAGGCAAACACCTGTCTATATAAGGTCTCACAGTTGACAGTGCATGTCAGAGCAAAAACCAAGCCATGAGGTCGAAGGAATTGTCCATAGAGCTCTGAGACAGCATTGTGTCGAGGCACAGATCTGGAAAAGGGTACCAAAAAATTGTCTACACCATTGAAGGTCCCCAAGAACACAGTGGTCACCATCATTCTTAAATGGAAGAAGTTTGGAACCACCAAGACTCTTCCGAGAGCTGGCCGCCCAGCCAAACTGAGCAATCGGGGGAGAAGGGCCTTGTTCAGGGAGGTGGCCAAGAACCCGATGGTCACAGTTCCTCTGTGGAGATGGGAGAACTTTCCAGAAGGACAACCATCTCTGCAGCGCTCCACCAATCAGGCCTTTATGGTAGAGTGGCCAGACGGAAGTCACACCTCAGGAAATAGCACATAGCCCGCTTGGAGTTTGCCAAAAGGTCTGTAGACCATGAGAAATAAGATTCTCTGGTTTGATGAAACCAAGATGAACTCTTTGACCTGAATGCCAAGCATCACGTCTGGAGGAAACCTGGCACCATCCTTACGGTGAAGCATGGTTGTGATAGCATCATGCTGTGGGGATGTTTTTCAGCCGCAGGGACTGGGAGACTAGTCAGGATTGAGGGAAAGATGAATGGAGCAAAGTACAGAGAGATCCTTGATGAAAACCTGCTCCAGAGCGCTCAGGTCCTCAGACTGGGGCAAAGGTTCACCTTCCAATAGGACAATGAACCTAAGCACATAGCCAAGACAACGCAGGAGTGGCTTCGGGACAAGTCTCTGAATGTTCTTGAGTGGCCCAGCCAGAGCCCGGACTTGAACCTGATCAAACATCTCTGGAGAGACCTGAAAGAAGCTGTGCAACAATGATCCCCATCCAACCTGACAGAGCTTGAGAGGATCTGCAGAGAATAATGGGAAAAACTCTCCAAATACAGGTGTGCCAAGCTTGTAGCGTCATCCTCCCATTCCTTCCTCCATCCTGCTCCCCATAATCCTCCGGTCCCCCCTGCTCCCGATAATACTCCAGTTCCTCCTGCTCTCCACCATCCTCCCTCCTGCTCCCCCTCTGTATGTATGGGGTATCTAGTGTCTGTCTGCTAATCCCAGTACACAGTCCCTCTCTACTCCATATAGATCAGTGTCACCAGAGACACACGTTAGCTTATTAGCACGCTAAGTAGCACTGTGTGAATTCCTCTGATTGTTTTTAATGAAGCCACTTGCTGTTGGGGATCAGGCCAGGGTTTATATATAGCCTTTCGTTAAGTCTAGGCTCAGACTCCAGTTCCTTATCAGGTGTCTATTGTGAGACTCATGACACAAGCGTGGGCCTATTCCCCATATGAGGATGTGTGTAGGGGTTTAGTGAGGGAGTGTGTGATGGCTATACATTTTTTGTGTGTGTGTGTGTGTGTGTGTGTGTGTGTGTGTGTGTGTGTGTGGGCTTGACATGTAAGCCTAGTCTGCTATTGATCAGGTCCGGAGATGGAGAGGGGGATTGTCACCTCTGTGAGTAGACAGATACAAGCACGAAGAGATTGAATGGATGATGAACCTGACCCTGAGCGAGAGGTCATGACATCTGACAGGATCCTATTGGCTTGCTGGCCATGTCTGTTGGAACAGGTGAGGACGGGAGAGAGAGGGAAGAGTACAGATTTTATTTATTAAGTGGGTGCTTACCTATGTCATATTTTACACATGTACCAGTGTGTGTTATACACGTGTGAATTGGAAATTGTTTTCTTGCATATCCAGCTGAGACATCCTTAGAGAGTGGGGTCACGGCCAGGGATCTGCCATTATTGACAGCAACCCTGGAGCAATTAGGGTTAAGTGCCTTGCTCAAGGGCACATCAACAGATTTTTCACCTAGTTGGCTCAGGGATTCGAACCAGTGACCTTTCAGCTGTTGGCCCAACGCTCTTAACCACTAGGCTACATGCCGTGGTTACACTACCACTGAGGGGTTAGTGCAGGGTAACAGGTCACGCGTCAACACATCACCATGCCTGCTCCTCCTGTGTGTGTGTGTGTGTGTGTGTGTGTGTGTGTGTGTGTGTGTGTGTGTGTGCTGGTCTATCCCTAACTAATTCAACTCTTGTTCTCTAACTTCTATATTACCTGTGAAAGCAAATACAGCCCCACCTACTTCGATCGCACACACTGCCAACAAATCACTCAGCGAATCTAACTTGCTGCGTGTTTTCTCAGCCCCACATTAGACGTTTAGACTTATGTTAATGAGAGGTTGTCCTGCCAAAGTGAGATCGGTGAGATACAAGTCAAGTAGAAGGGTAATAACCTGACTGTCAGTCCTGGAATTGGCCCTTTCCGTACACTGATAGAAGCCTATAGACATGGATGGAGGCCTAGGTTATAAGGACAGATGATTATTTCTTACAAGTTATATCTAAGACATGTATTTCCTTATAGAGGTGAATGAGATGACTGGCTGAATTCCTACAGACTTGTACTCTAACCCCTGGATTACCAGTGTTTACATACATGTATTTCTGTTAGATTCCCTCAGGTTGTTTTTGAATGCTTAGCACGCCAGCCTTCATTTCTGTTGTAAAAGTCAGAGAAAGATACCCAGACCTCACAGATATACACACACACACACACACACACACACACACACACACACACACACACACACACACACACACACACACACACACACACACACACACACACACACACACACACACACACACACACAGTAATGTGTGGTATTTACATCATCTAGGTGAGAATGGGATCTGGAATGAGCATGCCTGTGAGAAATCTCACAACATGTAGCATCCATCCAGTGCCCTGCAGTAACAAACTGAGGTGCATGTAGAAGAGGTGTGGTGTGTTGTGGCCTTTGCATGGTTAGGGGTGACTGTTTGTCAGTCTGTCTCTCTGTCCGTTCGTCTTATCTTTCGCTGACGAAGACCAGGATGCGAGGCACCATTGGGAATCTCCGGAATGCTGTGTGCCCTTCCGTGATGACCTGTATATGTGTGTGTTTGTGTGTGTGTGAGTGTGTGTGTGAGGGGTTCCCTTAGTGAAGGGTCATCATCCTTGTACTGGGCATACTGGGTATAAGGTCTCCTCTTCAAACATAGTGACATCCAGTCACTAGCCTGCTATGGGACCCCCCACCCCCCCAACACACACACACACACACACACACGTACAGCGAATGGTGAAGCTGAACTGAACATCCTAGCTAATACATTTTCCATGCGTGTCTTTGGGAATAGACTCCCAGTAAACAAGAGCATATTTCATTTAATAAAAGGTATGTGACCTTTAAACTTGGCGGTTAACACTGCACTATTTCTAGTTTTCATTAACATACTTAGTCCGGTCTGTCTATATTTGTCTGTTTTCTATGTTTAATTAAGAATTAAGAAATAATTCTGTAAATCTGTTTAAGATGACTAGGGATAGTCAGGAAGATGGGTTTGAAATAGAGGGAGGGCATTTTGATCTCTTCCTATATGCACATTACTACTAGCACTCATATCTCTACTTCATAACATGTCATCACGCTCTCCTCTAGTCATCTATATGGTAGATAAAGAGAATCTGTAGTTATGCCCATGTTGACAAGGTGGCGTGTCATTAATCCTTGTGTTAAGATGTACTTTACATATCATACTGAAGAGATAAAGTAAAAATACGGATTGATGATAAGTACAGTTTGTATGAAAAACAAAGGGGTATTGTCTTGATCACAGAATTGGACAATTACCAGTGGAACCAAATGGTCCATAGAACACTGAGGATTACCTGTGGAACTCTGAATGTTCCTTAGAATTACGTATGAAATACTGAATGCTGTTTTAAAAGTGTCAGAAGTTCACGTGGAACACTGAATGTTCTAATGGGTCAGTATGGACAAGGCGGAATGACTTGGCCTGTTGTCTCTGTGATGTGATGCTGAATGCCTGGTGTCATATTCAGTGTGTGTGTGTGTGTGTGTAGTTAGCATTCTCTACGGGCCTCTGCCCCCTGGGTGTGTAACTTTAGCCAGTCCGCTGCCACCATGGCATGTACCAGTTGGGCATTATTGTGGAGCAGGCCCCTTCACCCCCTGTCACCCCCTCACCCCTTCACTCAGAGGATGTCTGAGGGGGGAGAGGGGAAGGACAGTGTGACCTTGTGGGACTAGAGCCCGTCAGATAGACAGACAGACAGACAGACAGACAGACAGACAGACAGTCAGAGGACTGGGGCTCAGCCAAGATTCTTAGAACAAAGCCTGCTGCCAGAGGGAGGTCAGTACAGTTCACCCATAGTACTACTCACTCACTCACAGTACTCACACACACACACACACACATACACACACACAGGCACACACAACACACAATGCCGCGCCACCATCTATTTCTGTCAGAGCAGTCATCTCAGTAGCGTTTTACTTGCCGTATTACACCAAGATGAGACCTTGGAGATTTACGTGGCATTATAAAGCTTTATTACCTTACTGCCAGCCCAATGTCACGTTGTCATTGTTGTTTGTCTGTGTGTGGCTGTTGTGTACTGTACTGCTGACTGCACAGTTGATAATGAACTTCAGCCTCCCTACGGTGGCCATAATTGACCAGTTAAACGGTAGAACACAAGTACTGCTGACTGCAAAGTTGATAATGAACTTCAGCCTCCCTACAGTGGCCATAATTGACCAGTTAAACGGTAGAACACAAGCCAACGCTGTGTGTGGCTATGCATGGCTAGGCCTGTTCTCACTCTGCTACAGTTTGTGTCCCAAATGGCACAATATTCACTATATAGTGCACTACTTTTGACCAGACCCTTAATTCACCCTGACCCAAAGTAGTGCACTATAAAAGTAACAGGGTGCAAACTGTTCCGTGTGCCAAATGCTCTCTTTTTTCCCCTCAGGGAGGTCAGCCTTGCCACTGTCCCCTCAAGGCTTTCTTTAAGAGGTTTCAAGCCTGGGTGTTCTAGAGTATTCTGTTACAATCACTTTTAGAAATGGAATATGAAATATAATGTGGTAAGGAGGTGGGGAGGTGGGGAGAGTCAGCCAATTGGGATAAAGAGAGAGGAAGACAGAAGCCAGACAGAGGTGTGTGTGTGTGTGTGTGTGTGTGTGTGTGTGTGTGTGTGTGTGTGTGTGTGTGTGTGTGTGTGTGTGTGTGTGTGTGTGTGTGTGTGTGTGTGTGTGTGTGTGTGTGTGTGTGTGTGTGTGTGTGTGTGTGTGTGTGTGTGTGTGTGTGTGTGTGTGTGTGTGTGTGTGTGTGTGTGTGTGTGTGTGTGTGTGTGTGTGTGTGTGTGTGTATGGTTGTGTGTGTGTGTGCGTGCGTGACTGTCCTTGAACAAGCATTAGACCCTTTTTCCTTGTTCCTACACCTTCAGTGTCTGGAAGATCTGAAGGCACCAGACAGGTGACAATACAAGATGTAGGATCTTCATTTGAGCCAGTTTGCCACAGCAGAAAATCAATCCTGTATTATCATTAACTGACATTTCTTTTAGGGGTAAATACATTTTAGAAGTCTTTTTTTAACCTTGAATACACTGCAAGTTTGCATTTCCTGCTAAGCCGGAAAATTCTCAGCAAACAAAAGATTGATCAAATTAAGATCCTACATCTGTAAATGGTGATTGCTTCAGCTAGCCTTTCCAAAAGGTTAGGCTTCCAACAAATGCTGTTTCATCGCATCTGAAAACACAAAACGGGTTGCGGCCATGGCTTGTCTTTTGACTTTTGACTAAAAAGGACAATCAATCTGTCAGCAAATATATGTCCCTCATACTGTATTTATAAATATATGACTCTGATGTTATTACACAGTACATCATGACAGTGATCTCAGCTGTCCTGTCAATGGTAAGAACATTGAAACTCATCGCATTATCAGCACATGTGGTCTCTGCTATTTTTTCAAAGGCACAAGCAAGTCTACTATAAATGTTGAAGTTCCACTGGAAAGCCTCAAGAATCCTACAGACTACACCACTGCAGAGTTGAGCAGAAAAGACTTCCCTTATTGCCAAACAATCCCAATCACTGTTGTTTTGAAACTGCTCTGTATAGATGTCAGTTGTGGTCAGGCAGTTAGGAGAATGAGGGCAGGTAGGTTTTCCTGATTGGGTATTCTGCTGATGTTCTCATGTAAACAAAGTTAAACATCTGGATGTGTGTGTGTGTGTGTGTGTGCGCGTGTGTGTATGTGTGTGCGTGTCTTTTTGTGTGTGTGTGTATTCAGTGAAAAAGCATCTAAAATATGTGTGACGATAATGTGTCTTGACTATAATTTAAAATATTGCGTAGGTAGGGTAGGTGGGTGTTGCAAGTTCATTAGGGACAGCTTCGGCGCCGGACCATGTGGTGATTTGATACAATGTTGAACTTCACTAGCAATAGCTGAGGTCAAGACATTTATAAAGGGAAGCAGACAGCTGGAGAAGAGCGATGTATGTGATTGAAAGAACTAGAATTTTCATCAGGATATTTTCTACTATTTTTATTTGCCGGCTTTAGGCCTATGTATTTGACTTAGTTGATTATGGAAGTTATAGGCCTACTGCTGCATTGGCCTATAGGCTATCTCTGAGTTCTATGCTCTCGTTTCTTTGGATTACAGCGTAAAAAACAAGGATGAACCATGATGACGTCAGAGATCTTCACGTTGGAGCTCTAGAAAGAGGTTTGAGTTCCCGACTTGCAATTCCGAGTTGGATGACCGTTCAAAGCGTATTTGGAGCCAGTTGTCTTGAACTCACTGAAGTCAGATTTCCCAGTTCCGAGTTTCCAGTAGTTTTGAGCACGGCAGAAGTCATGCTTGATTGACAGCTTAGCCAATGTTGAATGATTATACTTTTAAGCTTGAAAAAGAGACCCTTAAACCCAGACTTGGGACCACACACCCACTCCACTGAATAGCAGGCTAGTGATTGCTTTGCAATGCTTGCAGTTAGCCACTGATTCCTTCCAAACCCATTGCGATTTCCAACTTGTTGTGTAATGTTTATGTCCAATGGTTGATGAGCACCGATTCATTTTATCTATAATTTCTCTTCATAATTTCTCTTCATATGACAGAGATTAAAAAGGAATTGCCAGTAGATTGTCAACTTGATTCATGATGATGACTGCTAGCTTGCTAGCTTAGATTTTGAAAGTATGATGTTGACATGATCAGTCCAATCAAAGCTACTGTAGATATTACGTGATTTGACCTCATTTTATCTGTGGCTAATGACCTTGAGCCTTCTTGGATTGACACTTCTAATGTAACTCTATGGCAACACCCAAGGGGCTTGAATTTTCAAGCTCTACCCTTAGATTTGGCGGTGACGTAGTGTCCCCTTGAGTGACATAACACTGAGCCAATCACGGCGCAACTAGAGAGCATTACCAACCGCTACACTCCGTATTTTCCGCTCGCTGCCCACCATCACAGAAAGCACTGAGCTTTGCTGAAACACCTGCATTTTGAAGCTGCCTTACTCAAGAAAGCAAAAAAGAGACCAAGTTTGTATGCTTTATTAACTCTGCCCCACCTGCCCTGAATGACGGGTCGCCATACGTAGGAGGTCCCCCGTAGGAGGTCCCCCGTCTATGGAAATCAGATGCCTGTCCAACTGATTCGTTCTGGCGCCGGGTCTGGTGCGTAGGGTCACCTGTGTGGCACATTGATAGAGGACTGATTTACACTTCGGCATACTAGTATGTTATTATAGCTTTAAGATTCAAATTAAACTTTATTTAAAGGTCCCTAAAATACCTCTCTTCAGGCACTCTGGGCACATTAACCCTGTGTGGTCTGCAGACTGGAGTGGCACAGTACTATACTGTGATGATGTATCTGTAGTACTGTAGTGTGTGTGTGTGTGTGTGTGGCGTACAGTCTCTCTGATGCCTATCTGACTGATTAGTGTATCATTAGTTCCACTGCTTCCAGCTCCGACAGAGCCTGAAAACGCATGTTTGTCTAATCTCCAACACATAACCACAGTCACACTTTGTCTCTTTATTCCCAGCTGCAGCCAAGCCTGAAGCACATGTTTGTCTATTCCCCCTTATATACACAGACACACTTGAATGTGTGCAGCATTATCCATGTTGTTTGTGTGCGTGTGCATGTGTGTTTGTCTTTGGCACATGTTAGTAATTTCGGGGGGGGGGGGGGGGTGGGGGGGTTAGAAGATGCCTCCTGGAAAGCTAATTTGGTCATTCTCTAAATAGACTTGTTTTAACAAACAGCCTTTACATTTCCTTGAATTAATGAATAATATATAATATGAGCATACACTTGGTGTCTGTGCGGTTGCCAGTTTGGCCTTGTGTACTGTCTGTGCGGTTGCCAGATGTTTGTGTGTAAACACTTGTACACCACAGGTGCGACTCAAAGGGGATCTCCTCCACTCACAGAGGATATGTACTTGACTCTGTTTTAATAGCTGATTTATAGATAAACAAATTGGATATGAAACGTTGTTTGGCACAGGTGATTTTCCGACGCCTCAGGCCAGAGTGTAACGAACGACATCACTGTTTTTATTCTAGTGAATGTGTTCATTTATTCCCTTATGTTGATTTCTATAGCGTTGATCTAGCAAATGAAATTGCTATCTATATTGAATTCAAATCAAATCAAATTAAATTGTATTGGTCACCTACACGTGTTTAGCAGATGTTTTTGCGGGTGTATCGAAATGCTTGTGCTTCTAGCTCCGACAGTGCAGTAACATCTAACACGTAATATCTAACAATTACACAACTTATACCCAATACACATACCCAATACACACAAGTAAGGAATGAATTAAGACTATATACTGTACATATATGGACGAGAGATGTCAGAGAGGCATGGACTAAGACACAGTAGAATAGTATAGAATACAGTATGTACATATGAGATGAGTAACGCCAGATATGTAAACATTATTAAAGTGACTAGTGTTCCATTTCTTAAAGTGGCCTGTGATTTCTAGTCTATGTCTATGGGCAGCAACCTCTAATGTGCTAGTGATGGCTGTTTAACAGTCTGATGGCCCTGAGATAGAAGTTGTTTTTCAGTCTCTCAGTCCCAGCTTTGATGCACCTGTACTGACCTCCTCTCTGTCTGTCTGTTCAGTAGGAATGTCTGGTCACACTTTATTTGGATAGTCCACTGTAGATGATCTACAGATGGTCAAACTATCAACAAATAGTTACATATCTGTTGATATGTAACTGTTTGTAAGGTTACGGTTATGTTTAGAATATGGGTTAAGGTAAGGTTCATGGTTAGAGTTAGGGCTAGGGTAAGGGCTAAGGTTAGCCCATAAGAGTCTAAGCCCTATACTTCCAGTAATTTTTTCAACAGGCACCGGGGGACCTTCAGACAAGTCTTGTGAGGCCTGTGGGCGTCCTGTTACTCGTGTAAGTCTCACCTTTCCACAGAGGGGTCATATTAGTGTGTCTGTTTGGACGCTACAGGAGAAGTTGGCAGGTTGGCTGTACCGACTTCAGACGAGTCCCAGTGCAACTTAGGCGGATGCGGTGAACGCATCCAATGCAAAAAAAACACATATCTCTAGCTTAAACTGACAGATTGCTACCGATTGTCTTTGAAGGCAGGACTAGGGTATTGGGAGTGACCTGTCTAAGGCATGCTGTCTGAAATGGGTCGCCCTTGCCCTCATATGCACCTTTACCTCTCTGACCCTACGCCCCCATCCTTTACCTCTCTGTCCCTACGCCCCCATCCTTTACCTCTCTGTCCCTACGCCCCCATCCTTTACCTCTCTGTCCCTACGCCCCCATCCTTTACCTCTCTGACCCTACGCCCCCATCCTTTACCTCTCTGTCCCTACGCCCCCATCCTTTACCTCTCTGTCCCTACGCCCCCATCCTTTACCTCTCTGACCCTACGCCCCCATCCTTTACCTCTCTGTCCCTACGCCCCCATCCTTTACCTCTCTGACCCTACGCCCCCATCCTTTACCTCTCTGACCCTACGCCCCCATCCTTTACCTCTCTGTCCCTACGCCCCCATCCTTTACCTCTCTGACCCTACGCCCCCATCCTTTACCTCTCTGTCCCTACGCCCCCATCCTTTACCTCTCTGACCCTACGCCCCCATCCTTTACCTCTCTGACCCTACGCCCCCATCCTTTACCTCTCTGTCCCTACGCCCCCATCCTTTACCTCTCTGACCCTACGCCCCCATCCTTTACCTCTCTGACCCTACGCCCCCATCCTTTACCTCTCTGACCCTACGCCCCCATCCTTTACCTCTCTGTCCCTACGCCCCCATCCTTTACCTCTCTGTCCCTACGCCCGAATCCTTTACCTCTCTGTCCCTACGCCCCCATCCTCCCCAGGAGCTCTGCTGTCCTCATACCCTAAGCCTATCTCTACCCTCCCTCCTTATCTCTCGGTTCTCCATACTCCATGTCCTGCCTGGCCCCCTTGTGCCCTCTGTCTGTCTGTCTTCTCCACCCGTACCACTGTCAGATGGAGGAGGATGTGTAAAGGGAGGGTAGGCTAGGGGTGACCTCCCCTCTGTTCCCCTCTATGAAGGCATGCAGTCTGGAGTGTGACCTGTGATTGGTAGCGCTCATGGGGCCCAGGCGTACCCCTGTAAGTGATTGACATGGGCAGAGGACAGCAGCCTTTGGCCCCCCAGTCCTCCACACCACCTGGACCCCGATACTGAGCCTGGTGCTCGAGAGAGGAATGTCCCCTCTCCTACCCTCTGCCCCTCTCCTCTGCTCTCGGAGGGGTTGAGGGCTGGAGGAGACGCACACATGCACGCACGCACACATACAAACATGCACGCACGCACACACATGTTGCCCTGTGGCCCTGCCCCCTGGGCCAGATGTGCGGTCAGGTTATTGAGAAGATGATGAGCAATGGCAGTCATCTGTCCTCACACCATAATATTCCTGTTTCCTCCCCCCAAAGTGTGTGTGCGGGGTTCCTTTATTAAATCAGGGAAACTAACTCTGGGCTGACTTTGAAGATGTGTGATGAGTAGAAACATGATGTGTTTCCTGTAGACTCAGATTATCAGTTTAAAACTGCAACTCCACAATCAATCTTCCTTTCTCAACCATCAATCTATGTCTGCAAGCAAAAATGTCTACCCATTCATCTAACCTGGTCCTCATCCAACGCCCTGCTCTGGTGTGTATTATATAGGGTGTCCTTACGTGTCCATGTGCACGTGAGTTGAGTCATACCTGGGATATAATGCTGAGCTAATATAACAGAGTGACTGTTCTATACCAGGAAAAGAAACTGCCCACAGTGGAGTGGACCCAGCACTAAGCCAGCTTTCTGCCCCCTAATTGATTCAGCCATATCTAGAATGGAAACTGTGACCCGCTCACACATAGCAAGATGTCCATGTTGGCTCTTGGGTATTGACCCAAGTGGAATAGAGAGACAGACACACATTCATCCGTTCAATATCTGTACTTCACATCTCTCTACTCTACCTCTCTTCTCCTCTTTCCTCTTCTCTTTGAGTAGACACACACTATTCCAGATGTCAGGGCTTTGTGGTAGACCAGGCGAGAGTGTGGGAGAGATGACCCACCTATGTTCCCCCAACCCCTTTACAGGGCATGAAAATATACTGACAGAGAAATGTATACGTTTCTAATCTAATTTACATAACATTATTAGTCTGTATGCCAGGTATTTACTAGGTTGTAGCTGCTTCATGCATACTGAAGACATCTTAGTAACTCCCCCCCTGACCATTCCCTTCTCCTGCACTTAGCCACCCACAGTATTCATAGACACTCACACACCCAGCTTTGTTTTTGTGAATTTTCTGGACTTTATGGGGAATAAAAATGTATTCACATTGAAAAACGTATTTTCACTAACCCTTAACCTAACCCTAAACTTAATCCTAACCCTAACCTTAACCCCTAACCATAAACCTAAACCTAAACCTAACCCTAACCCTAGATCCACGCACACACACACACAAACACTCTCCATACATAACTACATCTCTGAAATAGAGATAATCTCGGATGATTAAACATTGAGATCCAAACTAAATTCTTCATGCTCTGTTTTCTGGTCAACATATTCTCCACAAGCTATACCTCGGACATGGACCTCGGACATGGAAATTCACTTTACGCTATTATTAAGGAATAAAACAAAGTCATCATAATACAGTTATCTACTATGCTCTCTAACTTGGACTTGGACTCATAGATCTCACACGTCCACCAGGCTCTTTCAGTGATAGATGAATCCTCAGTGGTGACTTTGACATCTTCCTCTCCTCTTCCACATCTCACTCCATCTTCATTTAGCCATGCTGGGGAGGATTGGTGATAAGTAATGTGGTCCGGGGGTAGACCAGGGGGGTCCGGGGGGAGTCCGGTGGGTTAGAGTAGTCAGGGGTCCACAGGGACCAACCATGGGCAGGCCCAAGGGTGAAAGGTCATGTCAGGGGTCAGGTGTGAGGAAGATGAAGAGAGCCTAGGTCAAGCTTTTAAACATGGCACAGCACAGATGGTGCTAGGTGGGGTAATCAGAGAAGAGGTAAGGTCTGGTCTGGTCTAAACCTGAGCATGGGAACAGAGAGGAGAAATACTTCTTCAGACAAAGGTTCTGCTTAAACCATCTGAGTGGAAAGCTATGTTGCCACTGTAATTAAGGAGATTGTTTTTGGAACTCCTGCTTGAAGTGTTTTGATATGCTGGTCATTCATCTTTCTACCGCTAGATTGACAAATGTATACAGTACGTTTAGTGACTTGCGTATTTAGAATGAAATGAACACTAACACATACTAACACAAACACAACAAAAACATTTAGAATGTATTTCAATTTGTATCATATGCATTTCTGTGTTATGGTGTAAGCTTGCAGTAATATGGAGCTGATTAAGCGTAGGGAAGGTGGCAGGTGTGACTAATTAGGCTAGGTTTGTGTGTGTGTGTGTGTGTGTGTGTGTGTGTGCATTAGTGCTTGTGTGTGTGCGTGTATACCTGCATGTGTTTGCACATGCGCGTGTGTGTTTGTATAGGAGCATAGGGCTAACTGTGAGCAGGGTTCCTGGCTGACCTGTATGTTAAGGTCCTGTGGCCCTTGTGGCCCCTGGGGGTCAAACCCTGAAATGAGTCCCTGACCTCTCAGTGGGGCTTTGGTTAACAGCCTACTGTTAGACTGCTAGTGTCAACTGGAATAACGAACATCGTAAAAACATTAGGAAAGCATTATAATATCAGGTAGATAACATCCAAGAGTTAAACTTTAATAACCTGTAGAAAGTTTTGTTGAAGGTGTTTAAAGTGTTTGTGTCAGGTCATTGAAGTATTGGTCTGTGCCACTGTGTGTGTGGTTCTCTCTCTCTCTCTCTCTCTCTCTCTCTCTCTCTCTCTCTCTCTCTCTCTCTCTCTCTCTCTCTCTCGATACCGTATCTTTTTGTGTTTATCTCTCTTTCTCCCTCCCTCTCTCTTTGTGTCTGTCTGTGCTGTATGTGCTCGTCTTTTCTGTGTGTGAGCGTGCCTCTCTCTCTGCGTGTCTTTGTGTGTGATAGTCCTAATTACTTCCTGTCCCAGTTCCTCTGTGTAATAAAAATCTAATATTGCATCCAGACGAGCATTTCCTGTCTGGCAGAAAGTGCTAAATGGCATTAGAGATAAGGCTGATTTGCATAAAAATGGCCGCGCGTAGAGAGACGCCTAGAGAGGGATATAGAGGGATAATTGTAGCCAGGGTCGGCAGAGAGAGTGGAGTCAGGGACAATTCCTGCTCTAGAGGATAGATGCCTTAGACCTGTGAATGTTGTGTAGATACCTTGTTGGTTATCTAATCCATTCATTAATTTGATGTCCCTATTCCGAGGAGAGAAAATGCAGTCTCCAAATCTGCTGATTCATGATTCGTGTCACGGACGTTACAACCCTTTATTCTTGATTAATTTGTTTCAGAGTGGTTTGCTTGGAAGTTAAAAAGGGGGGAGTTTGTTGCAGTAAGTGGAGGTAGACTTATACACTTTGAACTATTGAACCACTACAATATTTGAAATGATGACTGCCATTCGAAACAGAAAGACAACATTAAAACGTCATAGAGATTTAAGTAACATCAAGAAAAAAAGAGGGTACCACTAGGGCTGTTACAGCGACCGTATTACCGCCACACTGACAGCCACAAGTCATGACCGCAGTCTAATTGTAACTAGGCTTCCCCAAGCTCTGATGCTGCTGATGGTCATTAGTAGGCTAACAAACTTGCTAACTTCCTGGTACTCAGGCCTGGTTTTCGAAAATCAAATCAAACACTTAATGAGAGCTCATGTTGCACAGCATTTCTATAGGCTATGCAATTGATGGTCTCTATTAAAAAGAGGAGGATCCCATCAGCCTTCTAGGCTTACTATATTTATTTCTCAGCTTTCCTAATACTAAGCACATTGCTTCTCTTTACAACAGGAGTATAGCCTACCTGGCTGGCATGAAAAGCGTCCTCTATTCGCTATTTAAGTGCATGGATGTATTTTTTTCCCCATGCCCCCAGGTGCATGATAATGGTCCAGTCTAAATCAAAACTAATTTCACACATATATTATTTAGTATATGTAAAGACATTCAATTAAGTGTAGTCTGATGGGTGACAATATTAGCCCATTACTTGTGAATGATGCCCAGCTTGTGCAGTAAGGCAAGAAACAGTGCATGCCTTTTTTTTTTGCGACTTTTTCTAATCATAGTCCCACACCTCATGTAGCCTAGCCCATAGGCCTAAATGTTTTGATAAGGTTTGTATCACAACTAAAGTGGCCAAATAACTTCTTAAAATTTATTATATTAATCCTCTTTTTGTACTATGGGGGATAGTAGATTGACATAGGCTAGTGCTTTTGCTGTTTGTTAGGCCTTCTCATCTTATTGGCTGACGAAAAGTTATTCTAAAAGATCTTTAATATGCACATCGGAATTCGATAAGAGGGACGCACGTAGTTGCGTACGCATTGTGTCTGTCTTCAATGGTAGCCTACTTAGATAGATAGATAGATAGATAGATAGATAGATAGATAGATAGATAGATAGATAGATAGATAGATAGATAGATAGATAGATAGATAGATAGATAGATAGATAGATAGATAGATAGATAGATAGATAGAATCGCATCATGCAGACTTAGAATGTATTAAAAATCTAAATGTATAGACCAACGTTTGTGTCACAACTAAAGTTTCATAAATAACTCTAAATTAAGCATATAGGAGTACCTGTTTCTTTGTTAACTGCTGAACACAGAATAGCCACATGTGCGCTCACTTGGAGAAAATATTATTTATATTTTATTCAGTAATGTGTAATTGTATTCTTCATACTACACTCTTAGAAAAAAAGGGTTATTTGGCTGTCCCCATAGGAGAACCCTTTGAAAAACCCTTTTTGGTTCCATGCAGAACTATTTTGGGTTCTACATGTAACTCAAAAAGGTTCTGCCTGGAACCAAAAAGGGTTCTTCATAGGGTTCTCCTATGGGGACAGCCAAAGAACTCTTTTAGGCTCTAGATAGCACCTTTACTTCTAAGACTGTATAAAATAATTTGGATCTGTCTAAAATAAATAATGCATATATTGTGATGGTGAAGGCTATATGAAATGGATTTATTAGACTTTTTAAAATGTAGCTGTTCCAAAGGTCTGCATCAGTGGCTTGGAGATGCTAAACCTGTTGAGCTGTTGTCACCTTCCTGAAACAGCATTCCATAGACTCAACCCTGAGCTACCCCAAAACCACATCTACCAACAACCATGGGCCATGAAACCAACCTGTTATTACCATAGGGTCACTTTCCACAGCCTGGTAATGTTCAAAGGAAGACTTGGCCTCTTTATGGTAATGTTGAGTGTTGTTACTGTGTCAAACGAGACATGTTTTGGGGACTGAGGAGATGACTATGTGTGATAGGACTCACTAGGAATGCAAAGCTTGCACTTTCTCTAAGTGAGGACATACCTGGACTGTGTGTGTGTGTGTGTGTGTGTGTGTGCGTGCGTGAGTGTGAGTATTCTTGCTACGTGCACGTGAGAGTGTGTGTGTGTGCTCACGTTTGTGCTCCCATGTGCAATTCCAGATAACCTCTCCTTTTAATTCCATATAACCTCTCCTCTTAATTCCAGATAACTTCTCCTCTTAATTCCAGATAAACTCTCCTCTTAATTCCAGATAACTTCTCCTCTTAATTCCAGATAAACTCTCCTCTTAATTCCAGATAACCTTTCCTCTTAGTTCCAGATAATCTCTCCTCTTAATTCCAGATAACCTCTCCTCTTTATTCCAGATAACCTCTCCTCTTAATTCAACATAACCTCTCCTCTTAGTTCCAGATAACTTATCATCTTAATTCCAGATAACCTTTCCTCTTAGTTCCAGATAATCTCTCCTCTTAATTCCAGATAAACTCTCCTCTTAATTCCAAATAACCTTTCCTCTTAGTTCCAGATAATCTCTCCTCTTAATTCCAGATAACCTCTCCTCTTTATTCCATCTAACCTCTCCTCTTAATTCCAGATAACCTCTCCTCTTAATTCCAGATAACCTCTCCTCTTAGTTCCAGATAATCTCTCCTCTTAGTTCCAGATAATCTCTCCTCTTAGTTCCAGATAACCTCTCCTCTTAGTTCCAGATAACCTCTCCTCTTAGTTCCAGATAATCTCTCCTCTTAGTTCCAGATAATCTCTCCTCTTAGTTCCAGATAACCTCTCTTCTTAGTTCCAGATAACCTCTCCTCTTAGTTTTTTGTGCATACACCCCTGGCTTGGACTCCCAGGTTTTCTGGGTACAACGTGTTTGTACATTTCTTGGACCAAGTTAGAGAGAGAACGAAGCGATCGTCTTGCCTCACCCGTCTTGCCTCACCCGTCTTGCCTCACCCGTCTTGCCTCACCCGTCTTGCCTTACCCTGCCTCTCAGTGGCACTTCAGAAGTGAAAACACATTGAGTGTTAATTTGTTGATGGGCCTGGAGAGCGGTTCTGGCTTTCCTCAGTCAGGCTTTGATACACAGAGTCTCAGACCTTGCAAGTCAGCCATGCTGGAAGTTGGCTGGAGCGATGATGATGGCAGTAGTCTCTCTGTCTGTCTATTTCTTGTGATCTCTCTGTTTTGTTTCAGGATCCTCACACACACACACACACACACACACACACACACACACACACACACACACACACACACACGCGCACACACACATATGGCCCCATGACTTATAGAAGGTATATTAGAGGTCTCTATCAGATCTAGCCAGTATGAAACTATGAAATTAGTTCTTTAACATTTGTTGGATTCGATAGTTGTACTTTTAGCTGGGACCTGGATCATTAAAGTACTGTAAAGCATCCTAGATCAGCTCTAAACATATACAAGATATCCTACTGACACACACACACACACAAACACACACAGCCCTCATCTGGCGTCTGCTGAGATATAGTTAGTGTAGAAATATATCTCCCACCTGAGATGGCTGTAATGTGCCAATCCAGTGTACTCTACTCTAGCCACCAGGCCCCAGTGTGGATTGGCATGTATACTGTATGCAGGGAGAGACAGGGAGGGACAGACAGAGTTCAGGGATTACGGTGCTATACTGTCACATCAGATTACAGTCAACGCTGCTAGAACAAGACACTAGCATAGATCACAGAGACTGTGGTCCACACTTTTCTACAGAGACCGGCCACAAGGTTTTTATTTACCCAATCATACTATCCCCTTTCATAAAGGAGTGTTCCGATTGGACCAGAGCGCTTCCTCTGTGGTCTCCCAAGGTCCTGTGGTTGTCGTGGGAACGATGCAGTGGTTGTGAAAGGATCCCTAAACTGTGTACAGCTCTGATTCTGCCGAATTCAAACAGACGTGATAAATGTTTGTCTGTGGCTGCTTTGCGTTTTCAAAATCCTCTCCCACACACATACAATCGCATACAGTCATGTGCACACACATACACACACGCACACACACACACACACACACACACTGAAACACACACCCTTGAGTCAGTCGTTATTTCTGTGGAAGAGTATATTCACACCTGTCAAAGTTCAGGGAAACAAGGCGGGCAATATGGGGAGGGGCCCAGGAAGCTTTCCTGTGTGTATGTGTATAGAGAGAGGCCTGTTGATCTATGGGAAAATGGAAAACTCTTCTTTCCTGGAGGGGGTCCAAGCTGCAGTATTTTATAGGATGTACAGTCCAGTAGCAGTTCCAGGTGTCTGTCCTCATAACAGCCCTATGTCACTGACTCTCTCCTCCTGCTGGTGAATAGGCTATGGGTCAGCTAATAGTGTGGCTTAGTGACTAACTATGACTTGCAGAGTCACTGCTTAAATACTGTTTAGTTTTGTGGCACCACTCTGCAACCTGTCATCAGAAGGGAATGGACGGCCGAAACCTTACTTGAAATCTATCAACACACGTTACAGAGACTGTCAAGTCAGCCACGCTGGATGGGGGCTGGAGCATTGATAATGGCAGTAGTCTCTCTATCTGACTATTTCTTGTGATATCTCTGTTTTGTTTCAGTTCTCACACACGGATGCACGCACTCACAGACATACACACACACACACACACACACACACACACACACACACACACACACACACACACACACACACACACACACACACACACACGCACACACACACACACATACAAGTACTGTAGATAAGTATTGCAAAATGGGACTGTATGGCTATCTATGTTTACACAGCTGTAATAACCATAGACTATATACTATATATATACTCAGCATGTGTGCGAGTGTGCGTGTGTGTGCGCATGTGTGTGTGTGATAATGAGATAAACAGTACCTATACTGTACATGATAATCCTGCATACCTTCAGTACAACAGGCCCCTCCAGAAATACACTGTACACTAGTGGCTCTCTGAAGTATTGTTTTCCAGTTCCTCTGTGGCTGACTCCAGGTACGTCTGGTAAGATAGCACACACTGTGCACAACTCTGGCTCTGGTAAAAACTCTTACCTCAGTGCTGTGAGCAGGCTGGGGTCCAATTGAAGTTTGGACACAAATTCCAGAACTTTCTTTCTCTTCTCCTCCATCTTTGTCCCCCTCCATAATGAAGCCATGGTGTTCTGTGTGTGTGTGTGTGTGTGTGCTTGTGATCCTGGATTCCCTATCTGTCTCCGTCCCACAGCAGAATAGGATGCAAATGTATGAATAGTTTGCGTTAAAGTGCTGGCAAGGCTCGTGAGATAATGTTTTTGTTTTAGTTGGAGCGATACGCACACCTCGACAACCGCTGCAGCTCTCTTGATGTCTTTCTCACATGTCCTAATATCCACTTCGGTTTTATTACTATGATCATGAATAACAGGTTTTAAACTGTGTCAGCTGGGAGGCTACTATGTTATATCGGTCATGTTCGATTTCTTTTTCTTTACAAGGTCGATAGGATTTTGGTTAAAAATAAAGCGCCAGCAACAAAATTCTATGGCAAAGCAGAACATTACAGACAAGACTTAGCATCTCATTAGATGCTTACTGATAGGATAGAAACTGATCTATCTACTGGCTTTGGTCTAGAAATCATGGGGTTATTGGAGGTATTATACTCACTGGTGTCCCACAGGGATGACCTCATCATTGTCACACAGAGGGGAGCCAATCCCAGTCCTCTCAGATGTGTGTTATGACCAATAGGGGGCTAAGCTGTGATTGTTGTTTATCTTTAGAGCCTTCCTGCCCATGGCTGACATATCCACATATCCCTCCCAATCTAGCTATTCCCCCAAAACGAGCTATTCTATACACACACACGCTGGCTGGTTGTCCCACTGATGCTCACTTCCTGCCTCTCACACCTCACCCTCCTCAAAAAGACACGTGCACACACACACACGTGCACACACCTCCCCTCAAACATCCCGTTGCGTGGCAGGGCACGGTCTGAGGGTTAGGGGGAGGGGGATTAAGGAGTCAGCTATAGAGGTTAGAGGTCACTGAATCGGTGCCCCCCCCCCCGTGTGTGTGTCAGTGGGGCATGAATCAGAGGTGCAGCGATGGGGGTGGAGGGGTGGTGCAGCTGTGAGGGTTAGTTGGGGATGAGGGATCAATCCGAGCCATTACAGCAAGGGTTAGAGGTCAAGGCTGATGCTGGGTTTTGATTAGGCTTCTGGGAGCCTGTGGGAGCCTGTGGGAACCTGTGGGAGCCTGTGGGAGCTGGATTAGAGGGTGAGACTCTGGGGAACAGTGGGAGGGAGACGGGACACAGTGGGAGAAAGCCTCAGGATACACTTGACTTTCTGATGTCGGTCAATACACTCAGCAGGCACGGACAGGCACGCATACATGCACACACACACACACACACACACACACACACACACACACACACATACACACACACACAACATGCCCGCCACACACAGACAATAGCCTGTGGTGTGTTATTACTGGGCAAGAACAGCCCACTGCGTCAGTAAACCCACTCCCATATTCTCCTCTCCACTTCTTTTTCTCTGAATGCATGTCTCTTCCATGACACACATGGGGTTGGTACTCTTTTTATTTAACTGGGACTGATAAATGAGGGGTTGTCCGCTGTCTTGTCAGGAAATGGGGCTTCAGTTTGACCACTCTGACAAACTGACAAACTTTATGAAAACTATTTGGCTTTTGGGGATTGAATTGTCGAGAGTTTGATAGGGAATTTCCTCTGCAGTAATATGTTGGTGCTGGTTGATTCCCTGCAAAGCATCTGGTGATGGAAATGTTTCTATGAGTCAATGTGTCCATCGGAGTCTACAGACTGTGTGTGTGTGTGTGTGTGTGTGTGTGTGTGTGTGTGTGTGTGTGTGTGTGTGTGTGTGTGTGTGTGAGTGTGTGTCATGTGTACATGACTGGTTGTCTCCATCTCAAGACACTGTTTACAAGACTTCTTTCACTCAGAGATTTAGTTGGAAACTCTTTGACGAGGCCTGTAGTTAAATTTAGATCACCAGGGAAGAGCTTGTGTTTTATCTATGTAATGTATTTATGTTGTATTCCATGAGTCATTAAGAGTGGTTTGGTGCAGGGTTGTTGATCGTTTTACCTTGAATGGAAAACAACTTTCTCTGTTTCAAGTGAGCTCCAGTGGGTTTAGTGTGCAGTGCTCAAAGATAAGTGTGCAATGGAGTAGAAGTTGATGTAATTTGAGGGTAGTGACTCAAAAAGGGTTGGCTTGCCAGATCACCTAAACAGGAAGGACAGCAGAGGTCTTAACCCATTATATCTCCTGAAACCTAGTTGCCACACTGTCACACAGATGTAGAAAACACAAAACAACCACTCCCCTCATCTCGTGGCCTCAGTACCACTATACTCTATGTGTCTTGGAGGACACGTGTCATTTGTCTCCTAGGCCTGTATTCATAAAGCATCTCAGCGTAAGACTGCTGATCTAGGATCAGTTTAGCTTTTTAGATCATAATGAATAAGATTTTTTGGACAGGGGCTACCTAATCCTAGATCAGCACACTTAGATACAGGCCCAGATACGTTGTAGTCCATTTACCTTTTAGTTCAGAACTCTTAAACACTCTCAGCAATAGGAGCTGTCTTTATGAGAGGCGGCACACAAGAATCTTTATTTGATACCCAGTGTTTTCGCGCGCTGTGTTTATCCAAACCCTCGTCCGTAGCGTTCCTCGATGCCGTCCCAAGATAAATACACGGTCCGTGTCGCAACGGATCACAGAGCGAGGACGACTAAGTGGACGTTTAACTGTCATCTCTGGACCGGTTCAGCCTGCCAAGAGAAAGACAGATCTCGTGGTTTTCTGAAAGACACAGGGCACCCTGCTCCCCTATGGGCCCTTTTCAAAAGTACTGCACTATATAGTGAATAGGGTGACATTTGGGACGCACACAGAAGAGAGACAGAGCAGAGGTTCGCGTGTCTATCAGGGATGTTCCTTTGACACCAGGACACAATAACTCCAGCAAGACTCCACATCAAGAAGACAGTCAGAGATGCTGCCACATTTTCACATTTCTCCCCCCCTCTACCCTCAACTATTCATCTTCTCATGAATGAAATGTTCTATTCATTGAGCCGGCGGCGGAGAGGAGGGACAGCTTGTTGTCATTTCTCAGTTCACATCTGGGTTTTCCCCGATACAGGCCACATCCCAAATGGCACACTTTACCCTACACCAGGGCTCTCCAACACTATTCCTATAGAGATGCCCTCCTGAAGGTTTTCACTCCAACCCCAGTTGTAGCTAACCTGATTCAGTTTATCAACCAGCTAGTTATTTGAATCAGGTGAGCTAGATACAGGGTTGGAGAGCTCTGCCCTACATAGTGCACTACTTTTGAACAGAGCCCTATGGGTTTCCCTATAGGCTCTGGTCAAAAGTAGTGCATTATGTAGAGAATAGGGTGTCATTTGGGACACAGACCCAGTTTGTCTTTCATATTGCTTTAGTTGCTCTATTGTACAAATAAAATGTGGTCAGTTTTATGATAATGCCCTTCACCAATCAATCACATGGAGGAATGCTGGCACGCAGGCCTCGTCTGGCTGTTTATATAGAGAGTATACACACACAAGGGTATACACATGGGCACAGACATGGGCACAGACACGGGCACACACACACGTACACACACACACACACACACACGCACACACAGACATACATACAGTACAACACATATGGGCACACACAAACAAATACACGCGTGATGCAGAGAAGCGTTGTAATCGCAGCCAGATTGGTTCATTTCATACTTGACTTCCTAAATCTCTCTCCTGAGAGCCGATCTAAGATCTAAACAATTAGATGTCATTGGAGACATTTTGCAACATAACACATCTGTGATGTCTGACTTTGTTTATGTCAGTATCTGTACTTTACAAATTTAACAAACAAGAGAATTGTGCCGTCTGATTAGCTTAATATAAGGAATTTGAAATGGTTTATACTTTTACTTTTAATTTTGATTTTAAGTATATTTTAGCAATTACATTGACTTTTGATTCCTAAGTATATTTAAAACCAAATACCTTTAGACTTTACTGGGTGACACTTTTACTTGAGTCATTTTCTTTTAAGGTCTCTTTACTCAAGTATGACATTTGGGTGCTTTTTCCACCACTGTTAGCTCCATGCTGTCGAGCTGAGCCGAAGCCCTCCAGTGTGACTAGGACACTGGGACCGAGGTATGATGTAAGGGATGGTTTGGACTGCAGGCCTGCAGGGAGGAACCAGGGAGGATTATGGGTCTTCCGCTTGCAGGGGTCAGTTTGTTTAGGGACTTAGAACTATCACAACAGACTGACCAAGCCCTCTACAAACACCTCTATAGCGGCCCAATAACTGTGACGGACTAACTGGGGGAGGGAGGAGGGAGGGAGAGCGATGGGGGATGGAGGAATGAATATGGAGTCGAAGTCTAGAGGGATTTTGAGTGGATACATCCAATAACTAGCCTGGTTCCAGATCTGTTTGTGTCTTGCCAGCTCCATCGCTCATTGTCAAGCCAGTTGGCATGACAATAAGTGACAAAGAGTTGACATGATAACACAAACAGACTGGCACTCGGGCTACCCAATAACTCGGGCTACCCTAATTCTGGAGAGAGGGAGGAGGAGTGGACTGAAAGAGAAGAGGGGAACTTTCTATTGCAGGACAGAGTGGATTTGTGGTTTAATTAGCGGTTGGGAAGTACTCTATTACCCCTGACATGTGGGTTGCCTTAGATAAAAGATCCTAGATTAAGATGTTCTTACTGTACGTTGACTAATGTATAGCTGCATAGCTGAGTATAGTGCTGAGGCCCTCCAGAGCCCTCCACATGTGTCCCGGTCTCTACACAGAGATGAAAGACAGACCTCCCCACATTGTTATGGTTCTGTATTGATTTTGTTTTTTCAGCAGGCATGAAACCCAAACAAAAGATCTCCTTCCAATCAGCTCAGCAAAAGGCTGTTGTAATAATTGTGTAATAATACATTTACACCATAGCAACACCCACCCGCAGCATGCGCTCCAGCAGGTACATTTCACCGGTCATCCCCAAAGCCAACACCTCCTTTGGCCGCCATTCCTTCCAGTTCTCTGCTGCCAATGACTGGAACGAATTGCAAAAATCATTGAAGCTGGAGACTACCATCTCCCTCAATAACTTTAAGCATCAGCTGTCAGAGCAGTTTACCGATCACTGCACCTGTATACAGCCCATCTGTAAATAGCCCACCCTACTACCTCATCCCCATATTTATTATTTTTGCTCATTTGCACCCCAGTATCTCTATTTGCACATCATCTGCACATCTATCAGTCCAGTGTTAATGCTAAATTGTAATTATTTCACCACTATGGCCTATTTATTATGGCCCTACCTTCATAATCTTACTACATTTGCACACACTGTATATATAGATTTTCTATTGTGTTATTGACTGTACGTTTGTTTAACTCTGTGTTGTTGTTTTTGTCGCACTGCTTTGCTTTGTCTTGTCCAGGTCGCAGTTGTAAATGAGAACTTGTTCTCAACTGGCTACCTGGTTAAATAAAGGTGAAAAAAGTAAAATAATAATACATTAAAAAACATATTCCAAATGCAAGCTTCATAAGTAAATGATCAATTTCAAGTAATTTTGACATACCAAAGACCAGTAGGCCTATGTTAGTAATTGTTGCTTGATGCCCCAATGCTGGTGAGCTTGCAAAGTAAACAGTTAATATTATTGATCACCAAACAATTTTTGGAGCCTCATATTTATTTATGGCAATCCTCTCTCCCTACAATTTGACGTTAGCACTGCAACCGCTGTTTGCTACTCTACCTCTGGCTGCATGGAGAGTAATCCACAGAGACTGTGCCACAACATTTGTGACAAAACATTACAAAACCTGGCAAGATAATTTTGAGTCATCAGTTTCAAGTCAAAGTCGAGTCCCGAGTCTTAAGGCTCCAAGTCCAAAACATGTCTCAAGTTATTTTATTTGCTATCTTGTTGAGTCTCAAGTAAAATTTGTCAGACTTTAGTCCAAGTCATGTGACTCGAGTCCACACCTCTGATTCCTGCCAGGAGAGAGAGAGAGAGAACACATGCATATTAGGGGAGACAGACAATAGACTTATATGAGAGAGAGAGGGAGAGAGAGAGAGAGAGAGAGAGAGAGAGAGAGAGAGAGAGAGAATGAGAGAATGAGAGAATGAATAAGCGAGAGAACTAGAAAGCGAGAGGACGAAAAAGATGTCCACCCTATGAGTTCTGGCTGCAATTCATATGTGCAGTAACAGCTGTGTATGTGTTCAGTGTGCCAGTAGAGTGGGCCCTAGAGGAAGCTAATATCTAATACTGCATCTCCAACACAGAACCATGATCCACTCAAGGTCTATACCAATGGACATTCACACATACGCACACACACACACACACACACACACACACACACACACACACACACACACACACACACACACACACACACACACACACACACACACACACACACACTGCTAGTGTGTTAAACCAAAGCAGTGTGTGTGTAAGTCAGCATGGTTTACTGTACTTCTCTCTATATCACCTTCTTTCTCATACACACATTCCCCCTGTTTTGTCTTCCCAACTTTCTTTCTCTCTCCTCCTCCTCCTGTCTCTCATTCGTTCATTTTCTCATCCTCTTAACTCGGTCTAATTATGTGACAGGCTGTGTGCGTGAAACACGTATTACACAAGGCTCAGGGCTGACAGGAAACCAGATAGAGATTTATTTCCCAAACGTGGCTTTAATAGAATGCAGACACTGTGCTGCACGGTCTAGTCTCCCCTCCTCTCATTGGGTGATACTGAGTATATCTGATTATTTAACAGGATCCTCTGAGGCATTTGTTGGGTGGGTGTGGGTGTGGGTGTGGGGGGGAGTATTTTTTCCCTGAGAGAGATGTCTTGATTGGGATCTGTAGACGGGGCTTGAGGACGTTTTTTAGCCCTCTGGTGAGAAGATCACAAGAGTAAAGGATGTTTCTCACAGTTTCTGATAAGGTCTGCATCAATGCGATAGACAATGGTCCATAGGAATGTTCATCATTCATTGTGTCTTTAATTGTGATGGACAGCACATAAGTCTTCCTTCCTGATTTAGTTAGTGTGCGTCAGAGTGTGTGTGTTGCTGGAGAACGGCATGTCCTGTACTCTTGCCCGACTGCGACACTGAGCTGGAGCGATCTTCTGGAACTCTACGCTGTCCATGAATACACACACACACACACACACACACACACACACACACACACCAATGTTCCTCCAGGCTGTTCAGCATTAGGCCGTCCGGCCGTCCGGCCCCCCATTGTGCGCTGGGCCTGACCCCTGTAGAACAAAAGCAGTGGGCGGAATGGGCCACATGTTGATCCTTGTTGTTTTAGCCCTCTAGGGAGAGGGAAGGCAGCCTGATAAGGATCTCCATGGGGGGTTTAACTGGACTACTCCAAACCATTCTGTTCCACAGGGCAGAAACTCTCTCTCTCTCTCTGGGTGTGTGGGGATTGGGAGGCATTAAGGTACTGATTTGCAGCTCTATGGGGTTGGATTGGTTGGAAGATGAGGTGGTAGAGGGTTGAAAGTTCATGGCCTGTACTAGGTTTTGATAGCTAATGGTTAACCTTTTACTGAAGGGAGCTAAATCAGGGCCACACAGTGGTCTTAAACAAGTCTACTTTGAAACAAAAGTATTCACCTCGCACACATGGTTATGGGCTTAAACAAATTTGACACCTGTACCATGTCATATATAGACATTTATTACAGTTTGAGTTTGCACTCCAATAATACCCTTTATATACATCACAGAAGACTGAAATATAGCAAAACTGTTTGACACAGAAACACCAGATTTATGGAGTTATTAAAATAAGTATGAAATTATGAAAAATATGAATAACATTCCAGCCATGAGGCCAAAGAGGGCGCTGCTGGTCATTGACTGCAGGAAAGGGTTACAGGGAGAATGATTAAGATATGAATGTAGAATAAAGATATGTAGAATGAAAGAGGTGTAAATTGAGGGAAAATGAGGGATGGATAGAGAGGGAGAGAGTTGGAGAGAGAGAATGAGGGATACATTAGGTACCACTAGATCCATCCACTCAGGAGCAGCTAGGACAGACATACCCTGGTAAAGACATTAGACTGGCCTCAGGCTAGCCTCTCTGTCTCTGGCCTGGTGTATGGGGAACAGGGAGAGTGTTGGAGAGAGCGAGAGAGGGAAAGAAAGAAAGAAAGAAAGAAAGAAAGAAAGAAAGAAAGAAAGAAAGAAAGAAAGAAAGAAAGAAAGAAAGAAAGAAAGAAAGAAAGAAAGAAAGAAAGAAAGAAAGAAAGAAAGAAAGAAAGAAAGAAAGAAAGAAAGAAAGAAAGAAAGAAAGAAAGAATGAAAGAGGGATTGATGGTGAAGGGAGAGGGAAACAGAGAGAGAGAAAGTGAAAGAGGGAGAGAGTGAGGAGAGAGGAAAAAGAGAGACAAAGGGACAGAGAGAGAGACAAAATGAGGTGGAAACTGAGCTGCACTTCCTAACTTCCTGCCAAATGTACAGTATGACTATATCGGAGACAAATTTTCTCTCAGATTACACAGACCCACAAATTTGTGGGTTTCACAGCAGCAAGATTTGTGACCTATTGCCACAAGAAAGGGGTGCGCAGTGATGAACAAACACCATTGTACATTTTCCCTTTTGTACTTTAACTATTTGCACATCGTTACAACGCTTTACATAGCCAAAATATGACATTTGAAATGTCTCTATTCCATTGAAACTGTTGTGAGAGTAATGTTTACTGTTCATTTTTTATTGTTTATTTTTCTTTTGTTAATTATCTATTTTACTTGTTTTTAGCAATGTAAACATACTGTATATTTCCCATGCCAATAAAGCCCTTTGAATTGAATTAAGAGAGATAGACAGAGAGACAGAGACAGAGACAGAGGCATAGACAGAGGCAGTGACAGAGACAGAGAGAGACCTAGTGTTAAGTGGCTTCCCCTTCTTGTTACGTATTATGTCACTTGAGTGCTTTCCCTATACTTAGGGAAACAGTGCCATTTGGGATGCAGTCCTGAGCAATAGAGCACCATAGCACTGATGTCTTCTCTATGCCTTCACAGGCATGCTGTTCTTATTAGGGTAAGTTTACGGAAGGACTCAGGTCCCACGGTCCACGCGTTGACTCCCTATCCATCTGACTTTAACTGAAGATGCCTATTTCTCAACAGGCTAACCCTCTGTTTAGACACACAATTCAATCTCACCAGCAGCAATGTAAATTGTTATGTTCAAATATGATTTATAAGCATTGTGTTTTGGATGTTGGGATACATCATTTGTGGTGCAGAGGTCATTCTTGAGGGATTGCGACAACGGTACTGAACATAAACCTGCTCTTTCCATGACATAGACTGACCAGGTGAATCTAGGTGAAAGCTATGATCCTTTATTAATGTCACTTGTTAAATCCACTTCAATCAGGAAAGACACACACCTGTCTATATAAGGTCCCACAGTTGACAGTGCATGTCAGAGCAAAAACCAAGCCATGAGGTCGAAGGACTTGTCCATAGAGCTCCGAGACAGGATCTGGGGAAGGGTACCAAAACATTTCTGCAGCATTGAAGGTCCCCAAGAACACAGTGGCCTCCGCCATTCTTAAATGGAAGAAGTTTGGAACCACCAAGACCTTTCCTAGAGCTGGCTGCCCAGCCAAAATGAGCAATCGGGGGAGAAGGGCCTTGGTCAGTGAGGTGACCAAGAACCCAATGGTCATTCTGACGAGCGCTCTAGTCTGATGAAACAAAGATTGAACACTTTGGCCTGAATGCCAAGCGTCACGTCTGGAGGAAACCAGGCACAAAATATACGGTGAAGCATGGTGGTGGCTGCATTATGCTTTGGGGATGTTTTTCAGCGGAAGAGACCGGGAAACTAGTCAGGATCGAGGGAAAGATGAACGGAGCAAAGTATCGAATGAGCACTTAGCCAAGACAACACAGGAGTGGCTTCGGGACAAGTCTCTTTGAATGTCCATGAGTGGCCCAGCCAGAGCCCGGACTTGAACCCGATCGAACATATCTGGAGAGACCTGAAAAAATCTTCTTCTCCCTCTCCTTGTAACAGATCTATAAACCAGTCTCCTCCTGCTTTGTAGAAAGTAACACAAACACACTCTGGCACACTCACTCTAGCCACTCTCACTAGTGCGCCTCACGTATATAAATAGAGTGTGTATAAAGGCCAAGGTCGTTCATTCCCCCAGTTTGTTTCCTGGTCTCTTCCTGGCCCTTTCTAGGGACACTAGGAGATTTACAGTGGCCTCAGCAGCCCACTTCTGTCTCTGTCTGCTCTGCTAGGGACTGCTAGGGATTCCTGGGTTACGTTCCAAATGGCACCATATTCCCTGTTTAGTGCACTCCAAAAGATAGATAGATAGATAGATAGATAGATAGATAGATAGATAGATAGATAGGTACTTTATTGATCCCCCGGGGGGGAAATTTCATTATCAAGCAGCTACAACAAAAACACAGGGCAGGTGCAAAATGCCACAACGAAAGTACACAAAAGACAGATACACGGTACATGATACATAGAGCGGCAGTATGAAAAAGTATAGAAATACAGGATACCTGGAGTGCAAAAAAAAACTATAAAAGGACATTGCATAGTATGAGTGGTTGGCTGAATATGTACACTATACATTGGTGGATGTTGGATGGTTAACTATACTATACAGGTTGATGGCAGAGAAATACTTCAGTAGCTAATGCGTATGATATGAGCGAGGGTAATAATAGTTTACTTAATAGACAGACTGGGTAAATGAACAGGTAAGTGAAAATTTTGCATGGTTAAATTAGCTGTACAGTTAGGTATACAGTTATATTTACAGATGAGTGAATACTTGCATGTTTACACAAACTGTACAGGTAAATGACAGGAAGAGATACTTTAATAGCTAAATGTGTGTATGATATCATTGGGGTAATAATAGTAATTCCCTTAAAATACAGTCCTTAGTGCGCAGGGTTTAATTACAGACAACTGCACTTATTGCACATTTGATATACTAAAAGCAATGAGAAAAGGTGCAACTGGCAGGATACTAATATGCATTCCTGAGTGAATGCCTAGGTCCAATAATTACTTACAATATTGCATGTGATATAATATAACAACTGTACATGGGTATGTATATACAGACCTGTATGAATAAGTAGGTCCTGAGTGGATGAGTGCTGACGGAACAGAGTTACTCACGGATGGATGCATAATTGTTAAACTAGGTCCTAGCACCCCAACAGTTCCAGATCTATGTTGCCGACGGCACGGCACCCCGGTGAGGCATTATATAGTCTCATAGCCGCCGGCAGGAAGGACCTCCTGTAGCGCTCTCTGGCACACCGTGGTGGGATCAGTCTGTGACTGAAAGAGCTCCTCTGCGTCATAACCATAGCGTGCAGAGGGTGGGTGACGTTGTCCATGATGGCCAGCAGTTTGGCCAGTAGTGCACTATATAGGAAACAGGGTGCCATTTTGGATGCAACCCTGATGGTAGCAAGGCCAGAGGATGGGCAGCTCACTTAGAGTACAGAGCCACAGTCAACTGAGGCCTGAGTCACAAATTATGGTGGACCTTAAGATCAGACAGAGTCACAAATTATGGTGGACCTTACGGAGAGACAGAGTCACAAATTATGGTGGACAGGACAGCCAGGCAGGCAGAGGAGTTGAATTGAAGACATTCAGACATTCAATCTGATTGATGAAGAAGATGATTTTGTATTGATCGTAATTTTGCGTTCATGTTTCATGAGAGTAAATGGGAATTGAACAACAGGCTACACATTGATTCCAACAGTTGATTATAATGATGGACATAGAAATAGAATCCATAGAATGGATTATATTTCTATAGTGATGGAGGCCCGCTCAATGTCATCCATCATGCTGTGCGAGTCATCAGCATATGCGTGCCGTGGGCAGCATCTGAAGCGTGCGTGAACCGTTTCTGAAGGGGCTAGGAGTGAGGGGTTGTGAAGGGTTGTGAGGGGTTGTGAGGGGTTGTAAGGGGTTGTGAGGGTGGCAGTTCCCATGGTGTGCCTGGTCTTGTATGTGCCGAGTTGTTTTAAGTTGTATAGACAGAGGCTTAATTCTTGGAAGAAATCGTGTCATCTTTGCATCTGTTGTATCTGTGCTGACTCAACAGTTATTTAAGTACCCTCTCCCTTTCCACTTAGTGCATGCCTCAGGCCAGAGCATATTATAGAGCAGCTAAATCAGATCTTACAGACAGCTGAATCAGACAGCAGGTCTAGGAACAGATTTTACAGAGCAACCAAATCAGATCTTACAGAGCCGCTGAATAGGACAGCAGTTCTAGGAACAGATTTTACAGAGCAGCTAAATCAGATCTTACAGATTTTTTAAATCAGAAGCTGAGCCTCTGTAGCTTCTGTAGACAGTGAGGAAGGTATGTGAAGACTGATTGTGATCAACTGTTATTAGTCAAGACACACAGAGGCTACAGGAGCTGGCTTTACCAAACTTAGATTCAATATGAAGAGAGTGACGAGAGGGAGAGGTGGAGGAGGGCAGCATGGGAAAGAAAGTAGAAAGGCAATCGGAGTGAAAGCGAGGGATCAAGGAGAGATAGAAGAGGAGAAGCAGCATGACGAGCAGACGGAATGAGAGAGAAGAGGAGACCAAGAAATGCAGGGGACAGCGTGAGAGAGAGACCGATGTGACTGCAGGTGGAGAGCGCTAGGCCTAAATCCCATTGCTTGGTTGTTGCTCACCCCATCTGATACACAGCATAGGACTCTTCCACACACACACACACGCAATCTCATGCACATGGTTCTCACAGAGCACAGACAGATGTTGTAAAGTGCCTCTGACTCAACCCTATTACTGACAAACACAACCGTCTAGCTGACCTCCGCGGATTGTAAATTTGTCATAAACATGTAGGTAGTATGTTTTTAATACATAGTGAATACCGTATTGTACATATGCAGTGTGTTAGCGGGTAATCTTTTGTGGCAATAACAGGGGAGAACACACAGGGTTTTATATCCCTCAAAAATTATTTTTGATTTCCTGATGTCAGTTTTCAGGGTAATATCTGGGAGGGTATTATTCCTGAGAAAGGCTCAGTGCATGTCTTACCAACTTAAATTCAACATTCAAATTCAAATAACTTTATTTCCAATACGGTTTCTCTGTCACCTTTAATGTACTGCACGTTTTCTGCCACTTCTCACCTGTGCAGCTGCCTAAAGGCTCCCCCTTGTGTCCAGATCCACCAAACAAAGTATCCTAGTCTAATTGATCTTCATTTTATTTCCAGGTTCTGTCCAGCACAGTTTGAAAGTGACCTACTGTACAGCTCCCTACCCCTGTCCTGGGCATACTGTATGGAGCATATACACTGAGTGCACAAAGCATTAGGAACAGGAACACCTTCCAAATATTAAGTCGCACCCCCTTTTGCCCTCAGAACAGCCTCAATTGGTCGGGGCATGGACTCTACAAGGTGTCTAAAGGGTTCCACAGGGACTCTGGCCCATGTTGACTCCAAGGCTTGGGTGGTGGACCATTCTTGATATCTATTGACCGTGAAAAACCCAGGATCGTTGCTGTTCTTGGTAAGGTACTTAAAATGTGTTGTCTTGCCCATTCAACCTCTGAGTGGCACACATACACAATCCTTGTCTCAATTGTCTCAAGGCTTAAAAATCCAAATTAACATGTCTCCTCCCCTTCATCTACACTGATTGAAGTGGATTTAACAAGTGACATCAATAATGGATCATAGCTTTCACCTGGATTCACCTGGTCAGTCTGTCATAGAAAGCGCAGGTGTTCCTAATGTTTTGTGCACTCAGTGTACGTTTAGTACTGTATGTACTGCATGTATGTTCACAGTCACACCTGACTCCCTCATACAACCACCACCTTCGTTGTTTTTCCCGGACTGCCCAGGCATGCTGCCCTCCTGCACCCAGCTTAGAGCCCTACAGCTGGGGGAAGCGGTGGCGAGTGTCCCTGATGGATGACCGGGCATGCAGGCGTCTAGTGAAACTCAACACTGGGACGAAGTGGGTGGGGGGTTGAGGTTAGGGGATGGGAGGAGAGGAGAGGAGAGGGGAGGGGAGAGGAGGAGTAGTCTACTGGTATGCCATCATGGCTAAATCAGCAGTACACACACAAACACACACTTTGGGCCCTGGGAACAGGTGTGGGGGCATTAACCCTTTCTTAACCCCTGGCCTTCTATCTAATGTGGGAGGGAGTGTGTGTGAGGGAGTATTTGTGTTGGAGTGTGGGGGGGATAGACAGACAGCTGGGTGTGTGTAACGTCAGAGAGGGAGGTGCTGGCAGATGAGGGTTCAGGGTCACACGCCAGCCAGGTCACCCGTGATACAAGTCAGTATTCGACGTCCATCCATGTCTGAGGATGTCGGGAGATGATGTGGAACCCATCCACTAGGGGCAACAGTGAGTGCTGTTACCTTCAAGTAGTTTTCTGTTTTGTTAGGGTGTTCTGGACGGGGATGGCAGATGGGTATAAGCATGTGCCTTTGGTGCCAAAGGTTGCATGTTCAACTACAACGACAGAAAGTTGTTTTTGAGATTACCTTAACCAAGATTTCGGAGTCAAGGCCTAAACTTAATCCTAACCTTAAAAAACTAAACGTAACATTAAACACTTTGAAATTTGACGTTTGAGAAACATGGATGAACATCTAATTCTGACGTGAGACTGTGAGAGCTTGTTGCACACACACTCACGCACACATACACCCACCCAGACACACACACCCAGACACACACACCAAGACACACAAAAAAAAGCTATTTTGGGAGCACATGTCGATTTAATAATAGACAATAAAGTGCAACAATTGACGATTTGTACTAACAATCTTCTCTCTCTCCCTCCTTCCCTCGCACACTCCTGAATGGTTGGTATTTGATGTTTTATGCTCTCTGCTTCCGGCCCTGAGCTTTCTGTGCAGATCAGCATCCAGCAATAAGTTGTAGAGGCCAGATCGCGATAAATTGCCTGAATTTATGTGATAACGATAAAATAAAACAATTACATTAAAACATTAATTGTGTAGTTGTTTTATTTTCCTGTAAACTACTACTAGTTTGATGGTCCCGTTAACAATCACCCACATTAGCACACTTATTTAATTCCAAACTTCACATTTCTCTAGCGTCTCTTATTACCACATGTGGAAGTGATTTCACCAGCCAAACAACCCGGAGTAACTTTCTGCCTTTTTTTTTTATGAAATAAATCTTCCTGAGCGTTAGTTTTTTTTTTATTTCTCCTTTCTTTTTAAGTTAGAGTTGCTCACAGGGTGACTCTGCAGTTATTCACCCTGTCTAAATATATCATCCCCTCCTCCTCTCATCCCCTCCTCCTGTCCTCCTCTCCTCCTCTCCTTCTGTCCTGTTCTTATCCAACCTAACAAGCATACGGTTTGTGTGTGTGTGTGTGTGTGTGTGTGTGTGTGTGTGTGTGTGTGTGTGTGTGTGCGTGCGTGTGTGTCTGGGTCCATGCATGTGTATGCTTGTTTAAAACAGGTTTAAATGGGAAGTTCTTCCTGTAAACAGTGACACATCTCTAACTGTGGCAGGATGTCTCGATGGGAGGACAGGGGGGAGATAAGACTTCCACTACCCAGTGAGAGGCTCCTGTGACTGGACTGGTGCAGTAAGGATTCAGGGGGTCAGGAGGGAGACTTGAGGATAGAGAAGCGTGTGTGTTTGTGTTCTGACTGGGACTGTACAGTGGTATAAGTGTAGAGTCTCGGTATCTTCAGGATCTCCGTTGAACTTCTATTCACAGCTACATTTTCAGCACCATTATATGACTAATTAAGTGTCTAAATTTGGTGGCTCACAGTATACAGTATCTACTGTATGTCAGTGTTGTGTGAACAGCCGTCCGCTGTTAAATTGTCACGAGTGATGTCCTCTCTATGTAGCACATAGTGTAAAGGTTATGGTTGGTTTCCCAGCCTCACAGTGGTAGTAACCCTGATTCTCAGACTTCAAAAGGAGATGCATACAGTACAACAACAAACTCAGTCCTCTCTGACTCCCTCTCTCCTTCCATCCATCCCTCCGTCCATCCACTGACTGTAGAATCCAAACAAAAGCTATAAGCCAAACAGCTATAAGCCCCCTCTCCTGACCCTGTAGAAGCGTGCTGGGGGGCACAGGGGGGCACAGCTTTGCTCCGTGGGGGGGGGCTCTTTAAGGTGCCTGAGGGGCGGCATGCTGGAATGCTATCAGCAAACAACCATGGGATCACATGGGTCCTTGCTAGGGGTGTGTGAGGGTGAGGAGTGTCTAATGGTGTGTAAGGGATGTTGGGGGGTTAGTGTGTGTGTGTGTGTTTTGTGTGCGTGTGTTCATGTGATTTCCTAGTTATAAGAACAACGATTGAGTTGAATCATTGACTCATGAGTGACTCACAATGTCAAGCATCTGTATGACCTCTAGAATATTAGGTTTCATTGTGGATTTAGATCATGTCTTTCACATGCAGTGGAGCTGTAACCAAGTATTTAGGTCACATACTTGTTGTGGTTGTGGTCAGTGAAGCTGTTTCACTAAAGGCACCCCAGGTGTCACTTGTACCTCAAATGGACCACAAACGCACAAAGCGGTCGCATGTTAGCACACCCCTAAGGCAACACCAAACAAAGAGGACTCTTATACAGTGAAGTCACCCACATTTCTCCAAAGGTCTGTTCTCTCGGAAAGGTATTTGTGCAGAACTCTTTCTTTGAACACCAATTGAAGTTCTTGAACACAAGCTGTTTGCTTTGAGATCTCAACCATTAGAGATTCACTAAACTTCCACTGAACCAGATCTGGATCTTCTGATTAAAAAGTGCTGAAACAATTGAACATTTAGAAAACTGCTACAACAAACACAAAAAAGATTGTTACGATCAAAATGAGTGAGGGTGTTTGAAATGGTGTTTGAAATGGGAAGGCGTTTATCTGCATATCATGGTTGATGTAAACCATATTGATGGTTGGTTGTTTATGACACATTCATAATGCACTGGTTTTGGTGTCCTCTCTCTGCTAGCAGGCAGGCAGTTAAACTACAGCAGTATAGGGCCCCCTGGTCTGAGGAACAATGCTTTGTACAGACAGAGACCCTTCAAACAGCCTCACAGGCGGATGGAGGGATGAAAGACAAGAGAAACATTGGCATATGAATGTGTTCATTCTGATCTGGAAACTGTAAATTAACAGAATGATTACAGACATTAGTCTGACATTCGTACTTGGATAAACAGAAAAGTAGGGGTTAAAGAAAGGAGTGTGTGTGTGTGTGTGTGTGTGTGTGTGTGTGTGTGTGTGTGTGTGTGTGTGTGTGTGTGTGTGCGTGTCGGAGGGGG